>VWYK01113438.1:0-11070 GCA_013399775.1 Semnornis frantzii | reverse complement strand
TCTGTGATTCTATGAAGTGTGCACTGAAAGCAGAAGCTGAAATGTGAGCCACCTGAACATCCAGATGGATGCACTCTCTGTGTGTATGGATTCGTGCTCTGTACACATTGCCATCTCTGCACCTTAGTCTGAAGCTGTGTGTGCCTGAGAGCTGGGCAGTGCTATTTGGAAGGTTTCCAACACACCAGATATTACTCATAGGAATAAATCATTCACCATGACACTGGAGTAATTTGGGTTGAAAACCAGCCACTAACAACTGAATCGATGAAAAACAAGAGGGGAAAAAAGAGTTACCCAGACAAAATTAGAGGCAATACTTAAAGGAAAATTCTTCCTTGGGCATGGCAACACTAACAAGCAGTTACCTTGTAAGTGGGAGCTCAGGTGCTGTTTTCCATGGGCTAACCTAGACTTTCTTAGCTGTAATCTTGCTGAAGCAGATGAACACACAGACCCTGGGCATCGGGTACCAGCTACCAGTAGTCCAAGTTCTGATTCTGCATCTGCCCCTAACATCCTTTGGATTTCCTCCTGAAGCCTCCCTGACTATTCTTTATTTTAAAAATGCTGCTTTTGCTCTCAGTTTCTGTGCCTTATACCTCTGGTTCACAGAATCACAGAATTAACCAGGTTGGAAAAGATCTCTAGGACTGAGTCCAACCTATCACCTAACCCTTCGAATTAGCTGACCCGTGGCACTAAATGCCTCACCCAGCCTGCTCTTAAACACCTCCAGGGATGGGGACTCCACTACCTTCCCAGGCAGCTCATTCCAATGCCAATCACTCTTTCCATGAAAAACTTCTTCCTAACATCCAGCATAAACCTGCTCAGGCACAGCTTGAGGCTGTGTCCCCTTGTCTTGTTACTGGGTGCCTGGCAGAGGAGACCAATCCCATCTGGCCACAATCTTCCTTCAGGTAGTTGTAGACAGCAATGAGGTCTGCCCTGAGCCTCCTCTTCTGCAGGCTGCACACCCCCAGCTCCCTCAGCCTCTCCTCACAGGGTTGTGCTCCAGGCCCCTCACCAGCCTTGGTACCCTTCTCTGGACACCTTCCAGCACCTCAATATCTTTCTTAAAATAGATCTTAATAGTTCTCTTCTTCAGCTACTCACAGATCAAAAAAATCCACTCATAGACCCTAAAAAGGTCAAAGCTGCTGAATTTTCCTTCATTCTGGAGCCAAAGTCTTGTAACCACAGCACATAACTCACCAATAGATTGCTTTAGAGAGTGATTGCCCAAAGGCTGTATTGCTTTGCTCATTACAAGAGCAGCTTTACCATGTCTTCCACCTAGCTTGAACAAATTTTATATCCCTCACCTACAAAAGTGCTTCACTCAGCCATCACCAGCATAATAAATTATTGTGGCCTTAACCAACCAAGCTAACTCACCTTCCTAATCCTGAGGTCCTTCTACTAGTTTCTATATTAAGGGGAAGAAAAATAGGACAACTATAATTTTGTAATGATTTAGAGGAAAAACCAGAATGTCCTTGGGAGAGACTGTTCTAGGTTATCTCTAAGCAATGACAGCAAGACTGAATAAGAAAAAAATAAGAGCATGGTAGTTATTAGGGTAGGACATGGCAGCAGATGAGTCTTAGATGAGAGGAGTAAGCACAAACCATGTCTGTGTGGAAGCAGGCTGGGGAATTTTAAGATTCATAGAATGGCTTGGAAGAGACCTTCAAGATCATCTAGTTCCAGCCTCCCTGTCATGGGCAGGGACACCTTTATCAGCCCAGGTTGCCCAAGGCCTCATCCAGCCTGGCCTTGAATATCTCCAGGGAGGGGACATCCGCAATCTTCCAGGGCAACCTGTTCCAGTGTCTCCCCACCCTCACTGGAAAGAATTTCACCCTGACCTCCAGTCTAAAATTCCCTTCTTGCAGCTCAAAGCCATTGCCCCTTGTCCATCATTCTGGAGAAATCAGAACTGTATCTGACCTCTTTGGTGGGGGCAGTTGAAGTCTCATTTGATGTCCATAAATCATGAGAAATCTGCCTCATGGGACTTCTCCATGGGAGCAAAGCTAATTTAAGCTCTCTGCATGAGGAGACTGAAGAGCCAAAGAACAAAACCCTTGGTGGTTTGGTGTCCAGCTAATACCAGCAGATGTGTGTACATCCACATGTCCATGGGTGCTGAGCTAGGTTCTTGGAAAAGCACCAGCAAGCTGCAATGGATATTTAGTTGGCCCCAGCTCTCGCCATGCTGCAGCAGTGCTTAGGGAGGCTAAAAAGGGGTTGAATGTCCAGGGTCTTCCTGCTTGGGGTCTCCAGTTCAAGAAAGTGTGGATAAATTATGGCTTGAATTGTTGTATGTCAGATGCCTGAAGGATTGGTGAAGCAACTTTGTTAAAAGAGACACCAGAAAACAACTTCTGAGTGGTACATTAGTAAAATGGAAGGTGGCAGTTGTTTGATCACACATCTGACACTCAACAAGCTCAGTGTGGCAGACAAAGGAACAAGAGTCCAGGCACAAGGAGATGAGGTCTGACAACTTCAGACTGGAAGCTGGATGTGAACTTTCTACCACTGGTGGGAACTGACAGCTGAGACAGTTTACCAAAGACTATGCTGGATTTCTCTTGGCTTCTTCTCTTTAAGGTCTCTAAATCAAGAATAAGATTTTTTTTGCCCCCAAGATGACAGTCTTGTTGGAACAGGACTCTGAGCAGGCACATTTCTCACCCCTAGGAAGGTGCTGGACTAGAAGACTAAGATGATAAATTTCTGGCCACATCAACTACAAATTGAGAGTCTGGATTGTAATCCAACACATCCTCGCATGCCTCTGACTTGGAAGCACTCTCTGACTGGGGCCAGAATTTTTCCAATGGTGCCCAGTGACAGGACGAGAGGTACCAGGCACCAACGTGAACATAAGAAGTTCCATCTAAACATGAAAAGGAACTTCCTTAGGTTGAAAAGTGATGGAGCACTGGAACAGGCTGCCCAGAGAGGCAATGGAGTCTCCATCTGCAGAGTCATTCCAGGTGTCCTGTGCAGCCTGCTCTGGGTGAACCTGCTGAGGCAGTGGGGTTGGACTAGATGATCTCCAGAGGTTCCTCTTCCAACCTCACTTCTCAGTGATGGAAAACTAATTGCAAGTAAACAGGCACAGATTCTTTTTCTCTTGGTGGTTAATGTGACTCCCATTCCCTGAGGCAGGGCAGGTGACCTTGCCACAGTGAGTCAGTAGCTCAGATTTAAAGCAGGAGCTGCAAGCTGGGAATCAGCCTGCGCTGCACCCACAGTGTCTGGTTGCAGTTTGAGCCATATGTGCATTCCATTTCGAGGGGGGCCTGGGAGAACAATTTGGAGGACATCTGTTAGCAGCAGGGTCCCAGAGGAACGCTCCCAAGTGGCTTGTGAAATGGCCCATTTTCATTTTGAAAATCCTCTGCTTTGCCTACGAGGCAGGGGAGTTTCTGTAGGAGTTGTCGAGGTTGGCTCTGCCGAATCCAACACCCCCCCACACACACTCCCTCCGAAGCTTTGGCACTCCATCCACAACTCAGTCTTTAGGAGGAAATATTCCATCTTGACTAGTCAAGATGTCCAATTTGCATTTCAGTCATTCATTTCCCATTTGTGCTGCCAGGTGTTGCAAGGCTTGCTGATAGCTCCAGTCCCACCCACCAGGATAACTTTTTTTTTTTTTTAAGCCAAGAAATATTCAAACCTCCTCATTAGAAAGCCTGTCCCTCTCTCACAAACCTCAGCTTCTCCAAGCTAAATATATTAGAAGCTCAGCTTTTGGAAGAGGGTCTTGCAGGACTCATGGAAAAGTTCATCTTGCTCAAAGTTTGAAGACATTTGGAAACCAGACCTTCTCAGATCTCAATCAAAACGTTTGATCAGCCCGAACCAGACAATTGCCTCTCCTGCCAAACCTTGCCTCAAAATAGCTCTGCTATTGACAGCTCTTTAGTGCCCTCTCATGATGATTTGCGTTTGACAGCAGAAGCAAGACCAGGAGCTTTCAGCCAGCTCAGGAGGGATGTCTGATGTGCAAAGCTTTTGCGTGGTGGTTGACCCTTTGTAAGGAGGCAAAGGCATTTAAAAACTAGACTCCTGCCCTTCACCACCCCCGTGCTGCAGGACCAGAGCCCAACGCTCTTGTACAGCACTGCTGGTGTAAGAGAAGACTTAAGAGCCAAGCATGGGGAGGAGGTCTGTCATGTCAAATGTTGTCAAATCCAGATTGAAGGGGAATGTCCTCTTCTAATTCTCTGTATTAGGCATCATTTCCATTGTGCCAAACCGTCCAGCCTTTTGCAGGAGGCTCAGAGAAACAGGAGTGCCAAATGAAGCCTATGGATGCTGATAACAGTATCTCTGACTCAGTTAAGTTTAGGGTTCTGCCAATGACTCAGCCTTGCAATAGAGGAGAGGGATCTCATAAAATGGGGACAGAGTGGGACCTGAATGGGGCTGCAGCCAAAGCAGCATGGGCAGCAGGTCGAGGGAGGGGGATTCTCCTCTGCTGAGACCCCATGTGGAGTCCTGTGTTAACCTCTGGAGTCCCAATCACAAGGATGACATGGAACTGTTGGAACAGACCCAGAGGCAGCCACAAAGATGATCAAAGGGCTGGAGCAGCTCTGCTCTGAAACAGGCTGAGAGAGTTGGGGTTGTTCAGCCTGGAGAAGAGGAGGCTCAAGGGCAACCTTAGAGCTGCCTTCCAGGATCTGAAGGAGGCTACAGNTCTAGTAGGTGGTGTCCCTGCCCATGGCAGGCAGCTGAAAACAAATGATCTTGAAAGTCCCTTCCAGCCCAAACCATTCTGTAATTCTATGACATTGTCTCTGCAACACATGGGTCCATCACCCTGCAAGTAGCTGCTCAGCAACACTAATCTGTGTGGAGCATTCCAAAACTGCACTGAGCAGGAGATGGAAGCTCTGACAGCTGGGGTGTGCTCTTTGTGAGCATCTCACAGTTATGTCAATTCTTTAATTCCTTGTTAAAAACATCAAGCATTAGTCCTGGTAAGAAAATGTTATCCTGCAGGCTATGGCAGGAGAAGCTTCATGTTCATTCTTTGCCCTGTTGCAACTGACCCTTTATATTGCTTTTCTCTTAGCCAGTTTCTAGTCCGTGAAAATATTTTGCCTCATGTATTAGAGTATTTGTTTCCCAGATTGCCTCCTGTGAAGGACTTTGTCCTGTGCTTCTCCAAAGTCCAACAAAGTCACATCCACTCTGCTGGCAATCTATTAAAAAGAAAAAAAATCTCTAGTAGATTAGAGACAGTTTCCCTTCAGTGAATCCAGACACTGAGTCGTCCCCATTCTGTCATCTTCATCCAACTAAACTTCTGGGTTTGATTAGTTTCAACCAATGCAGCTGGCACTGGAGAAAGCCTCCCTGGTCCTGCCCTAGGATCAGCTCTTTCTGAAGCACAGAGATGACATAACAAGAGGCAGTGTATTTTTGTTAGCAACTCAGCTCTTTTCTCCTTAAATTCCTTCCCTTCTCCTGGGTTATGCGCCTTTCATTCCTAGCAGCTTCTGGCTCTTTAAGCTCCTTCAACACCTCCTGTTTTAAGATCTTACTGTCTATGATTTGAGCCTGAAAAAACACACATCTGGGGCAAATATTTCCCCACATCCTCTGTGGTGCAGACTGATGTTAATAAACTCCTTAGCTCTGCTGTAAAGGTCTTTATACTCCTAAATGCCCTGTTGCCAGGTTGACACATTAGGGTGTCTCTTGGAAGTTTCCTGTTTCTCATGCAGTGAAGGTTGATGTTGCCAGGTATCCTCTGAAAGCACCATTCTACCTTGCCCCTCAGTACCTTTGTGTGCCTCTCCCAGGCTGCATTTCTACCTCCTGACCTGTGGCAGTGGGGCACACTGCTCTCCTGGTTCACACTGTGCAGCTGAAGCAAGCACTGTGCTTGTGCCAAAGCAGAACTTCTTAAAAGCCTGCACATAGAATCCTAGAATGGCTCAGGTTGGAAGGGACCTCAGAGATCATCTGCTCCAACTTCCCCACCATGCGCAGGGACACCTCTCAACTAGACTCAGCTGCTCAAGGCTTCATCTGGCTTGGCCTTGAACATCCCTAGGGAGAAGGCAGCCACAACCTCCCTCATACTGAAGAACCTCTTCCTAAGATCCACTCTCTCCCTCAGCTTCTAACCATCCCTTCTTGTCCTATTGCTAGACACTCTTATGAAAAGTCCCTCTCATGATGAGGTTCTCCTCTGAAGTGCAGAAAGAGATAATTCAGATCTCCAGGTATGGCTTTTGCTAAGAGTTTAGCTACCCTAAAATGAAACATCAGCCCCTCAGTGGTGCCTTGCCTAGTTGCCTGGCTTGAGGAGCTACGTTCTCCAGAGAAGATCTTTTCTTTGAGCCAGTAACACTGAGCCAACAATTCCTTTCAGAGCCCATTTTGAAATCAGTGCTGCATTCACCCACAGGCTTCTGGCAGGTAGAGCTGCCCTATGAATGTCTTCAGAGCAGCTCTCCACAACCTGGCTCTCCCTGAGCTATCACAACTTCAGAAGCTTAGACCCACAAACCATTCAGAAGATATTAGACAACATTTAGTGACAGCAAATTTCTCTAGAGTTTGAACCAGAAGATCAAAAGAGGTGTGGAGAAAATGTCCCTGCATGCGGTTGGGAGCCAAAGATACTGTCCTGACCCAGCTTTGCCTCTCTAATTAAAACTACTTGTACTGTTGGCCCAACATTTCATCAAGCTTAATCCTTCCTTCAAAATGCTGCTAACCACTGGACAGGACTTGCTAATGGAGAGCCACATCCTTGCTCAGACAGGGCAGGAACCCATCACAGAGGACAACAACTTCAGAATGAAGTTCTGAAAGCTCTGGTGTCACAAGTTGCCTGTGTTGGGAAATTGTCTGTGCTGGGCTGATGGGCACTGGCTCAGGTGTTCAGCTGCTCCAACATCAAGGCAGCGCTTGCCATATTTTTGCTTCCAAACCCCTCCTCAGGAGGATAAATCAGCAGATCTTGGCTTTTTCTGACCAAGGGTTTTCCCACAGTTATCCACAGCACTGAGATCCCACAGCCTGTCCCTCAGCTCTTCTCTATGACATTCAGGCTTGATTCAGGAGAAGACCTGCTCTTGCCTTGCTCTTTGCAGTCACTTAATGCCCCATCCCATCCCCAGGAGCCAGAGATGGCTGCAATTGCCATGCTGGTCACAAAGACAGACCTCTTGGGTCAGCCCTGTCAGCTTTCTATTGCTTCACTTCATTTCCTGAGCCTTCAAATCTCTACACCTGTCACTTGAGATGGCAGGTAGGAAAGTGCAGGAGCCTTTACAAGCAAACACAGCTCAGCCTGAAGTGCAATTGTTCAATAACTATGCCTCGTCTCTCTCTTCTGCAGTGCCTGTAGCCAGCTGTGATTTGTGGCACTGGTTAGATACCATCTCCTACACTGATTTAGCATGTCAGCCTCCTATTGATCACACACTTTGCTCTTGTCACTTGTAGGTGATGCAAACTGTAAGCTTCTCTACCTATTTGAGGACTGATGCCCAAATCCTTAGCACACAGCACCATCTTTCCCTGGGCGTGCTCCTGTAACCATTCTCCTGGCTTATATCCTGACCCCAAGTAGCACTGACTGAAAACAGGGTTTGCTTGATTGTTTTTTCCAGGTTCTCTCTTCATGTGTCTTAAACACCTTTACTGATCTCCTCTCTCCTGTTTGCATTGGCATGTCAGAAAGCCTGGAGGATCAGAGCATTGCCTGCCCCACACCTTCAGTCAATCTCCCCAGGCTCATCCAGGCAATGCGGCACCATGGCAAAATTCTGCTTTGTGTTTTGCTGCCCTGGTTCAGATGAGGGCAGAAGTAACAAGTGGTAAGTAAGGGGTGCTGTCACCCCACACCATACAGCACCCTTGGGAGTAACCTGGGCACACCAGCACTCCTAGGTCACAGCACAGATAGGTTCTGAGCCCATTCTATGAGGCTGGAGCACTGTAGAGATGCATGCTGTGAAAAGGGCATCTTCCTGTGTGCAATTCATGGCATCAGAATGAAATGAAGCAGTGTGTTGCTAATGCCACTTGGCATTATACTGGATTTAAATAATCTTTCTGGGGAAAAGAACACTTTTTTTTTTTACTTTCTTCTAAGAGAACCAAGAAAGCTAAATAATCCTTTACATTTTGAGGCACCTTTCTCATTTATTGTTCTATTCAAAATGAGCTTCCAAAATCTCATTATTTCCTCCAGCTGCTCTGCCTGCTAAACCTTCCCTTTGCCTCTCATGGTTTTGTGCAGCAGAGTGGAGCTTACAAACCCTGATTTAATTAGAGTCGAGAAGATAACCCAGATTGCAAGCACGGAGCTGCCACTCTCATGTAACCCCCAAGTCAACAGCCAGGATGAGAATATCATCACCTACATCTGCAGTGTAGCTCTGCCCAGGGAAAGATGAGGCTGAGTGCCCTCTCTGCTAACTCCAGCAGTGCACAGCCCCCTTGGTTGCTGCAATAATGATAACCTTGTGTGTGGATGCAATTAGCAGCTTGGCCCCCAGAACCAACCTTGAAAGACACACAAGGTTCAACCTCCGTGGTCCAGATGAGGTGAAAAATGATAACACAAAATAAACAGCTACAAATCATTGCTTTCTTGACCTGATGCAAATCTGTTGGGCAAGAGGCAGAGCAATGTCTTCCACCTGACATCGTTTGCAAGTAGCTTTAGAGCAGGGACAGCTTGCAAGAGTCACCTGTCGAGGTAGAACAGTATCAGACCCTCCTTTCAAAGGCACTTTGAAGTGTTGTGGCTAAAGGAGCTCTCTGGATCTTTGGGAATGGGGCAACCCCAATAACCTAATTTTGTGTGGTTAGTGGCAAGAGATACTCTGGAGAGGGATCTTCAGGAAAGAGGAGGAAGGTGATGTTACTAAAGAGAGACCTCAGGGCAGGCAGGGACAAAGCTGAGCCAACAGCAGCCTTTATGGGTCATAACCTCCTGTGCAATCCTCCAGCTGACTGCCAAGGACTCCATCTCCAGAGGTCCCTCCCAAGCCCTGACACTCTGTGATTTGTTGCTAGCTTCTGAGGACCGCAGCTGAGCAGGATAGGGCTGAGCGGGGTAGGGCTAACTGTTGCCAGGGTCCCTTTGCCTGCCCCACAGCAGTACCAGAAACACACCACCACTGCAGGAGGCTGAACAGAGCCATGCATATCAGCCTTGGAATTAACAGAGGTGTCTTGCTTCTCTCCCTCTACACATTTTTTGCCTACCAAAGAACTATTGGTGCACATGGCAAGTGGAGAGCTGGCTTCTGGCACAGGACCTTTCTGTCACCCTTGGATCTAGCTCCAGAGTCTCTAAACAACAACACTTCCAAATGTGGCTGTGATTCAGGCATTTCAGTGCATTTTCTAGATCCTTTCCTCCAGCTCACATGCTCTCCAAAGGAAACAGTCTCCTCTTCTCCTTCCAGTGTCTGCTGCAGAGTGCTTTGCTATTCAAGATACAATTTCAGTGCCCCCTGCATGGGGAGACACCTGCCTAGCAAGGGTATTTAGCAGGGGTGGTTTTGGTAGCATCCATCCTCAGCCTCCCACAGTCCTGCCCAGGATTCAGGGAATCCCATTATTTTGCTTGGGAGAAGAAAAGGTTTGTAGCTCAAATGAAGTCTTACACAGGATGAAGGGTGATGGTTTTCAACTGGAAGAATATTGACATGAAGAAATTCTTCCCTGGGAGGGTGATTGTCTAGAGAAACTGCAGAGGCTCCAATGCTGGCAGTGTTCAGAGGCAGGTTGGATGGAAACTTGAGCAAGCTGCTCCAGCAGGAGGTGTCTCTGCCCAGGGCAGAGAGGCTGGAACCTAGATGGTCTTGAAAGTGCCTTCCAACCCAAACTAGTCTAGGATTCTCTAACTTGAGTTACAGGTAGGTCTGACCACAACTAAGAGGGGAACAGTGAGGTACTCCTGACATGTGGGGAGGTATTTCTGTTCTGGTTTTACCTCTGCACATCTCACACTGCAAATGCTCAGGCACTGAGTGACACTTTCTGCTTCATGATGGGAACAGGACAGCCCCACTCAGTAAGGGACATGAATGCATGCACACAAGGTGGATGGTTCAGAGGGGCTAATTTCTCCAGACTAAGAAAACTAGAAGCAAATGATAAGCAAACAGGAAGAAAGGCAAAGGCAGAAGGCTAATGGAAATCAATGATTTTTTTAAGCCACAATAATCGCAGGCCCCACAATCAACACAGGAGATAACATTGGTTAAAGTCCCTTCCAGGCTCCGTGGCAAAGTGAAGGCTCCAATCACAAATAAAAAGGCATTATATGGCTGTCTACCTTACCTCATATCTGGGGCTGAACTCCAGCAGTTCCTTCCTCATCCAATGACTTGTTCCCAGCAGAGAGAGGGGAATCAGAAAAAGAAGACCCACAGGTAGAGATGGATTTCATGAAATAGCCAAAATGAGCCCAACATGGGTCTGAAACATGCAAAGCTGTACTTATAGACAAGTGAGGACACAGGTGGCACACTCAACAGGTAGCCTTAGGGAGAAGAAAGAAAGAGGAAAAGAGCCAAAGGAACCCAAGCAGGAGGCTGCCTTCTTCTCAAACTCCCCCCTTTGTACTGAGTGGGATGATGATGGACTGGGATACACCTGGAGCCAACTCAGGTCAGCTGTCCTGGCTAACTCAGCACTGCTGATGACCTGCAGCCCATGCCTGGCTTGGGATTCTGTCCCAGCAAAACCAGGACAACAATAAAAAGGGAAAGAGGAAGCAGGTCAGAGATGGTAAAAAATGTAATGTTCTGAAGTCTAGAAAATTGGTAACATATGATAAAAATCTGAGGGAAAAGAAGGGCTTTTAAAAGATATGTCAAGAGCAAAGGCCTTCTACTGGACCAGAGGACAGAGACCCCATGATGAAGGCAGCAATGACAGAAAGGCTTTCCTCCAGCCCCTCCTGCCTTGCAGCCTGGGGGAGCTGGAAGGGAAGTTATGCCACACCATCTCCATTCCTGTCTTACTGCAGCCTAGCCTGGGAGATTGCCCATCCTCTGG
>VWYK01113432.1:0-10446 GCA_013399775.1 Semnornis frantzii | reverse complement strand
TCCCTTCCTTTCCCCTTCCCCTTGCTCCCCCGTAGCTGGTACCCTCACTCCCACTGTTGCTTGTAGGCTAAGTCACAGCTGTTGGGTTGCCTGAGGCAGCCAAAGCTGCAGAGGCTGTTTCTTGAATTTCCAGTCACTTGCTGTGGTCTGCATGCTTGGATTAATTGGATTAGCTGCTGGGTGCAGAGCTACTGCACTGGGTTTATGGAAAGGGAAGCCAACAAACACTAATCCTCAGGAGAAAAAAGTGCTGCATTACATGCAACTGATAAGACAAATTGAAGTGATTTGCCCCCAGAGCAGTGGCAGAGATGGGACTCGAGCTGTTACTATTCATGCTCTTCAAACCCTCTTTCCAGCTGGGATTTATCTCTCTCCTCCATGCTTCCTTTTATCATCTGAAGGTCCCATTTCTTTTAATTCCCTTCCTTCTCTGCTCTCCCATTGGCAGAGCTGTTTAATGCTGTGAGTGGGAAGTCAGTTCTTCAGGGCACTGCTGCTCACAAGGCCTGCAGTGGGGCTCTCCAAGCTCTGGGGTAGGTCCTGGCTGCACTCATCAGCTTTCAGCTTTGCTTTTCTACTCAGTGCATGCATTTCAGAGGTTCCAAAAGTTACTTTGTGACCTCCAAGTGGCTCCTGGCCTGCAGCAACATGTGGCAGTGTTTGCACCCAGAGGAGCTGCAGCTGCCGCAGGTTGTGTCCTGCTGATGTCTGAGTGCCATAGAGCCACAGAATGGCAGGGGTTGGAAGGGACCTCTGGAGAGCATCCAGCCCAGCCCCCTGCCAGAGCAGCAGCACCCAGGGCAGGGCACACAGCAACACAGCCAGGGGGGTTTGCAATGTCTGCAGACGAGGAGACTCCACAGCCTCTCTGGGCAGCCTGCTCCAGTGCCCAGGCTCAGGTGACAGAACATTTTGTCTCAGGACTTCTGGGATTGCTCCCTGACCATTTCCTTGGCCCTTGTGGCCAAGAAGGCCAAAGACATCCTGAGGTGCATTAGAAGGGCTGTGGTGAGTAGGACCAGAGAGGTTCTCCTGCCCCTCTGCTCTGCCCTGCTGAGGCCACATCTGGAATCTTGTGTCCAGTTCTGAGCCCTCCAGGTCAAGAAGGAGCTCAGGAAGTGCTGGAGAGAGTCCAGGCCAGAGGCAGAGAGCTGCTGCAGGCAGTGAACATCTCCTGTGAGGCCAGGCTGAGGGAGCTGGGGCTGGCAGCTGGCAGCAGAGGAGCCTGAGGGCTGCCCTCAGTGCTGTGCTAAAGATGTGCAGGGCAGTGTTGGGAGGATGCAGCCAGGCTGTGCTCAGGGGTGGCCAAGGGCAGCACAAGGGGCACTGGGGGCAAGCTGGAGCAGAGGAGGTGCCCGGGGAACAGGAGGAAGTGCTGCTGCTCCTTAGCTGGCAGCATCTGTGGAGTAGATTGGAGAGAGGCAAAGGTAGCAAGGAAAGCACAGTGTAGACAGCTTGGGCACTGCAAGCCTGGCACTTGCCATCAGAGTTTTTCTGGGTTTATGGTATGGGTTAGGGCTGTATCTCACCAGGGAAAGTCTTGGTTTTCTATGCATGAAGATGCAAAGAAGAGCTGCTGGCAGAGGGCTGCAGGATGTCATCTGCTCATCAGAGGAGCAGTCTTGTGCCCCTTTCTGTGTCCCCTTGCAGAGCTCACCTGGCAGGAAAAGTGAAATGGACAAATGATTTCTTCAGGTCAGCTCAGATGCCATCAGTACCAGTGGGGCTATGGCACTAGACTGGAATTCAGAAGCAGCTGGAAACTCTCTCTGCCACTGGCTTCCCTTCTGTTGTGTTCCATTTCCTTTCTGTTGGTGCCACAGCATGTGAACAGGGCTGAGCCACACTGGAATGAGCTTTAGAGAGACACTGAAAGTGTTTGAGTATTTAAGGCTTCAGCAGCACACACTACAGATCCAAAACCATGAAAAAGTATAATTTCTCCCTCAAAACTTTACATCTCTCTACTTTCCTACAATTCTCCACTCAGTGACTAGGGAGGCTGAGAGAAGGAAGCAGCTCCCATGCAGTGGAAGCGTTTCCTCTGCTGCTACCGCAGCAGCTCCTGCGAGTTTGTGATTCCTTGAGCCTTGACCCACAGAAAGGAACTGTCTGAGGATGGAAAAAGCTTTAAAGGAAAAAAAACCCAAACCTTTAAAGAAAAAAAAAACCCAAAAAACCCAGAATTCAGATTGCTGTTTAGCTTAAAGGACATTTGCCCTTTTTCCATGCAGAGCGTTGGCTCTGTGTTTCCATAGAGCAGTTCTATCCTTTCAGTCAGCCAGGATGACCTTTATTTTGTATTTAAACACAACAGCAAAACCAAGAGGAGGGTGGGGGGAAGAAGAGGAGAAATAATGTGGATTCTTCTTCAGAGCTTGCTCTCTGCACATGAATGCAAAATGGCAGCTGCCACTGCAGTGCAGGCAGGAGCTGCCCTTTGAAATGCAGTGCTCACAGGAGAAGCACTCACAGCCACGAGCTGCAAAGCCCAGCAGCTGATAAATGGGAAGGGACAAAATCAGGTCACAGCAGCAGTGCTCATCTCTTAGCCCTCCTATCCCATCTAGAGTCACCACACAGGCAGCATCCTGCCTCCTGAGGGAACTGAGAAGAGCCTTGGACGCCAGGGAGCTGGGGCAGATGTGTGCATACAGCACCAGGTTCTGAGAGGAGAGCTAAAGAGGTTCAATCCTGACTGCAAGTCCAAGTGGCATTTCTTTAGGCACAGGTAATTAACTGACCTGGAATTAATGCTGCCATGTGCTATAAAAAGCATCCTAGGCTTTTAGGCAAGGCTGTTAGAACGTTGGCAAAGCCACCCTGAGGTCTGCAGCTCTCCCTGTGCAGCAGGCTCAGGTGGTTACAAACTCATCAGGAGCCTTCAGTTCTCTCCACCTGCACCTGCAAAAGCAATGCATGGCAGAAACGTTTGGCCAGTTGCAAGCAGCCTGGGGGGGTGCCCCTGCACACCAGGGGCCCTGTCTGGGAAGCTATCTGGAGGGGCTCCCTCCAGCACTGGAGCTGGCTCAGATCTGGGGAGCCCCAAGCAAGCAGCAGGGACAGGCAGGGAGCTGGGGGTTTTGTTTTCCTGCTGCTTTCTGTAGCACAGAAAGGAGAAGTGTCTGCAAGGTGCAGTGCAAGCCCATGTGGGGGAGTTCCTGCTTACATGAAAATCAGAATCATTGAATGGTTGGGTTGGAAGGGAGCTCCAAAGGGCATCCAGCCCAACCCCCTGCACTCAGCAGGGACATCCTCCACTACAGCAGGTTGCTCACAGCCTTGCCCAGCCTCACCTTCAACAGCTCCAGGCATGGTTCCTCAGCTCCCTCCCTGGGCAACCTGTTGCAGTGTTGCAGCAGCCTCCTGGTACAGAACTTGTTCCTCACAGCCAATCTCAGTCTGCTCTGCTCTCATTTCAAACCATTGCCCTCGTGATTTTGAATCATTGGTGCACATGGGCTATGCTGAGACCTCACCTCCAATCCTGCCTCCAGTGCTGCTGTCCCCAGCAGAAGGAGGACACAGAGCTGCTGGAGAGAAGCCAGAGGAGGCCACCAAGATGCTCCNTGGAGGTCCTGGAGGCCAGGCTGGATGAGGGATTGGGCAACCAAGTGTGGTTGAGATGCCTACCATGACAGGGTAGGGATGTGATGATCTCTGAGGTCCCTTCCAACCTAAGCCATTCTTTGATTCTGTGATCCAAGAGCACTGCCCTTGGATCTGCCCTGACAGCATCAAGGCATCATTTGGAGTCAGCACTGCTGAACAGCCCCTGGTGTGCTCTGCTTTCTGCCAAGCTCTGGGCTTGGTGAAAGCAATGCAGTGGCATAGAGCTGAGCTGGGCACACAGAGCTGAGCTGGGCACACACAGGGAGCCTGTGGAGTGAAGGTGACACTGCAATGTTTAGTTAGTCCTGAACTCATTTCTACTGCAGTTCTTTGGTAGCCAGCCTGGTTATACCACAGGTGAATGCTGTTTCAAATGGGGAGGTGCCTTGGCAGGGAGATGAAAAAGGCAGGGAAATAATTTCTTGTGACTGTGTTCTCCAGAGGTCCCTTCCAACCCCTAACAAGCTGCGAACTGTGATTTTGGGTAGGCACTGCTCCTTTTGGGTGTTCTGAAAAGCTGTTTACATGTGGCAGAAATTAAGTGGGAGGGGAAGAAAAAAAAAAAACCACACCTGCTGGGTTTTGCCATCTGGAACATCAATTTGAGTTGGCAGAAATGGGAGCAGCTGTAGTTCCTGACCTGTACTGGCAGTGCTTAAATTCCTGCCATGCCTGTGGTGGCTGCAAACACACTGGCACTGGCATTAAGTCATGGCTGAGTGTGGAGCTGCATCAGCACAGAGCTAACTGCTTGCATATTTCCCCACCTTGTCAGGCAGGCTCTGCTGCCTGTGCTGAGCTCTCTGATGCTAGCAAGCATCACTCAAGGGCCTCATCCAGCCTTGTCCTGAACACCTTCAGGGAGGTGGTGGGGCACAGAATCACCCAATGTGATCAAAGATCAAAGATCACTTTGGGTAATTCTGTGCTCCACCACCTCCCTGGGCAACCTGTGCCAGTGCCTCACCACCCTCACTGCAAAGAACTTCTTCCTCACATCCAGTTTCAATCTCCCCTTTGCCAGTTCAAACCCATTCTGCCTCCTCCTGCCATGACAGGCCCTTGTCAATAGTCCCTCTGCAGCCTTCCTGTAGGCCCCCTTCAGATCCTGCAAGGCCACTCCAAAGTGCCCTTGAAACCTTCTCTTCTCCAGGCTGCACAGCCCCAACTCTCTCAGCCTGTCCTCATAGCAGAGCTGCTGCAGCCCTCTGAGCATCTTTGTGGCCTCCTCTGGACCTGCTCCAACAGTTCCATGGCCTTCCTGTGCTGGAGGCTCCAGAACTGCACACAGTACTCCAGGTGGGATCTCAGCAGAGCCAAAGGGCAGAATCCCCTCCCTTGCCCTGCTGCCCATGCTGCTCTTGCTGCAGCCCAGCACACAGTTGCTGTCTGGGCTGCACTCACACTGCAGGCTCATGTTGAGCTTTTCATCAACCCAGACCACCAGGGCCTGTTCCTCAGGGCTGCTCTCAGCCATTCCCCACCCAGCCCGGAGTGGTACTTGGGATTGTGCCCCCTCAAGTGGAGGACCTGACACTTGGCCTTGTTGAATGTCCTGAGGTTGGCCTGGACACTCCTCTGCAGCTAGTTTTGCTAGATTAGTTTCAGCCTGGATTAGTTCTGCTCTGGCTCGCTGCAGAGCTGAGCAGCTGCTTGTGCCAGCACAATGCAGAGCAGAGGTGGGCATGGAGCAGGGCAAAACAATGTCTTGGAGAAGTAAGTGGGGCCAGGGAAAAACAAGTGTGACCTGGTGGCCTCTGACTTGCACTTCTCCTTGTTTGCTGCAGGCATATTGCAGTTGTGTCTCCTCGTTTGCCTTCCATTGCCTTCCTCAGGCTGGTGGCACAAGTGGAGGAATGGTGCAGGTGTGGGCATAGGCCAAGGCAGCTGCTGTGGGTGAGCCTGGCTGCTTGTAGTGGCTGCTCTTTGCTTGCAGGGCTCCGTGGAACTCGCCATGCCCCAGCGTGCCTGCCTGGCTTGCCTGAGCACCTCTGCACTGGTCCCCTTACAGACCTGCCACCTGGCAGTGCCACGTGTCCCAGCCTTGCTCCAGCATGACCCTGGTGCCCAGCCTCTAGCCAGGACCTGGGGCTGAGCTGCACAGGAGCCAAGTAATGTCCCAGTGGTCTGCTGCAAGTCTTGAGGTGGCCCTGCCTCATGAGGAGTTCTCTAGGGTGCTGTTGCCTTTAGACCCACAGGCTGCCAGGTGCTTGGCAGGCAGGCAGCAGCAGGTGGCTCAGCACACCCCTGCCCAGGTTCAGTGATGGAGCATTTTGTCTGAGGGCTCCTGGGAGAGCTCCTTGACCAATTCCTTGGCCTGGGAGCAATTACATTAGAATCCCTGCATTTGCCTAATGATTATGGGCTCTGAAACTCGGCTGCACTGGGTTAACAAGATGAAGGAAAGAGGCAGAGCCATGCCATGGAACCTCTCCTGTGCTCTGCTGTTATCAGTGGGCTTTATCTCTGGCTCCCTGGCAAGTAACTGTGAGTTACCTGTGCTTTAATGTCCATAGCACCTGGACCTTGCATCTGGGAAAGAGCAACCACATGGGCTGGATAGGCTGTGGGGGCTGATGGGTTGGAGAGCACCTCAGAGTAAAAAGATCTGGGGGTGCTGGTGAGCAGAAGGATGCCCAGGAGCCAGCAATGTGCCCTTGTGGCCAAGGCCAAGGACCTCCTAGGCTGGGTTAGAAGGGCTGTGGTGAGTAGAACCAGAGAGGTTCTCCTGCCCCTCTGCTCTGCGCTGCTCTGCTCTGCTCTGTTGAGGCCACATCTGAAATCTTGTGTCCAGTTGTGGTCCCCTCAGGTCAAGAAGGAGCAAGAAGGAAGTGGTGGAGAGAGTCCAGCCTAGAGGCAGATTGCTGCTGCAGGCAGTGAACATCTCCTGTGAGGTCAGGCTGAGGGAGCTGGGGCTGGCAGCTGGCAGCAGAGGAGCCTGAGGGCTGCCCTCAGTGCTGTGCTAAAGATGTGCAGGGCAGTGTCAGGAGGACACAGCCAGGCTGTGCTCAGGGGTGGCCAAGGGCAGCACAAGGGGCACTGGGGGCAAGCTGGAGCAGAGGAGGTGCCAGGGGAACAGGAGGGGAAGCTTTTTGCCTGTGAGGGTGTCAGAGGCCTGGAGCAGGCTGCCCAGAGAGGCTGTGGAGTCTCCTTGTCTGCAGACATTGCCAACCCCCCTGGCTGTGTTGCTGTGTGCCCTGCCCTGGGTGCTGCTGCTCTGGCAGGGGGTTGGGCTGGATGCTCTCTGGAGCTCCCTTCCAACCCCTGACACTCAATGAATGTGATTTCTCCACTGGAGCACGAACCAAGGATGGGGTTTATTTGTCTGAGCACATCATGGCTTCTAGCACAGCTTGATGCTCTCCACACTGTCAGCTGCATCGAGCTTATCAAGGAGGGGTGCAAGGGAAGCTGAAAGGCTGCTCTCGTTTCTGCCTTATCATTCCTGTTGCAAATGTCCTTATGGGCTTAGGCTGTGCAGTACTTACAGGGGAAGTGTTCTGAGGAGCAGGCAGGGATGTGCCTGCGTCTCGATGCCTTTATTAGCTCTGGCCTGGCTGAACACAGTGTGCAATAAAAAAAAAGCAGAATCAGTGGCTTGGTTCCAGTGCAAGAAATGGCTTCAGCAGCTCAGGCTCACTCCATATTTGGCCACGCTGTGGTGCTCCTCTGACTGCAGCCGTGGCCATAAAAGGGTAGCTGACCAGCAGCTCCCTGCCCACCTTTCTGCAACGTGCAGACCAATTCCTGCAGGATGCTTACAGAAAGAGGCTTAGGAGTTTGGCAGTGAGTGAGCAAGGGAGTGCAGGAGTCCTTGCAGCACTGCAGAGAGAGCTGCTGCTCTTCTGCTTGGCTTTTCTCTTCTAGCAGGGCGTTTGGCAGGCTGAAGAAGAAGGGATTTAGTTCCACGTGATCCTTAGAAAATAAGTCAGACTTGACTCCTGGGTTGGTTTGTTTTTTTTTTTTTTTGCCAAAGGAAAGTCCCAACCACTTATCAGATTGCTGGGGTGTTGTGGAAAGGATTGTCAAATAAATCCCCACGTTTTCCCTCTCTTGCTAGTTCATGCACTAACTGCTTCTATTTTTTTGTCTGGTGGCCTTTAGCATCTGTCAGGCACTTCCTTTTCTAGAGCCCCAGAGCTCTGTGAGGCTTTCTCTGGTGTTGCAGACAGGAGAGCTGGCAAGGCTCTGCTGCTCTGACTCTGCAGGGAGGAGTTTTCTTTTTCAATTTCCCAAAAAGGGAGCAGTTTACTTTTCCAATTGTGACTACAGGAAGGCTGGAAAGGGACTTCTCAGAAGGGTGTCCAGCTCAAGTTGGACAGGAGCTCAGAGCTCATCTGCTCCAACCTCCACACCATGCCCAGGGACATCTCTCAGCTACACTCAGCTGCTCAAGGCCTCTTCCAGCCTGGCTTTCAACACCTTCAGAGAGGAGGCAGCCACAGCCTCCCTGGGCGGCCTGTGCCACACTCTCAGCACCCTCACACTCAACAACTTCTTCCTCAGCTCCAGTCTGACCCTGCTCTGCCTCAGCTCCAAACCATTCCCCCTTGACCTGTCTGCAGACCCCCTCAGCCAAAGTCCCTCTGCAGCCTTCCTGCAGGATCCCTTCAGCTCTTGGCAGGCAGCTCTGAGGTCCCTCTGGATCCTTCTCCTCTGCAGGCTGAACACATTCTGTGACTCTGTGAAGGGAGAAGGGAATCATTCAAAAACAGAGGAAGGAAGAGCATCCAAAGTCACGATGAGAGAAGGGAATGAAAAGAGCTACCCAAACTCCAGAGCTGCTGCAGTGTACCCCACAGGCAGGCTGCATCTGTTCAGATTGAAATACTGAAAAACTGCCTTTGTTCTTCCTGCACTGTTCATCCCCTTATCAGCATTGATGTGCACATTGGAGAGTTGTGACTGGCATCTCCAGCACAGGCCTCCTTATGTGCCAGTGCAAAACCTCTCCTTGAGTGTGCAGTAATTGGAGTAATTGCTGCAGTGCTCTTGGTAAAGGCAGGCTGGAGAAGGTCGTGGAAAGGACATCACAAGCTCTGCTGGGGACTTTACTTTCATTTCTGTGTGTAAGGAAAGACCTCCCTCTCCTGCCTGAGCCTCCAACCCCTCCTCCCCTTCCTCAGCATCACCCCTTGCCAAGGTCTGTCACTGGTGGGGGATAGAGATGCTAATGGAATGACTTGGGTTGTGTTTGTCCTGGCAGCCAGTGAGGAATGCCACGCTTGGTGGCACCTATTCCAGAGGCACTTCATGATCTCCAGCCTCTCCTGCTTTCAAGCAGAGTGGCTATGAAATGCAATGAGAGCCTTTGTGCAGTGCAGTGCCCACACTGCTGAGCCCAGCAGACTTTCCAAACATCTGCCCCTGGCTGTATGCCACAGGCACGTCCAGACTCTGCGCCAGGACACAACCAGAACATGCACTGTCCTCTCCTGTCCTCTGCTGTGCCCAGGAGCTACAGCACAAAGGCTGGAGAGGAGTCACAGCTCTCTCCAACAGACACCATGCATGGCCCCTGAGACCTACTGGGGCATGCTCTGCTAGGCAACCTCAATGCCAGCCTCACAATGGCACATGGGGAAGGCTTGAGTGGTGACTCAAGTGTCAGTGTAACTTTGGGCTCCTCAGGTCTAGAAGGACCTGAGGGAAGTGCCAGAAAGAGCCCAGGCCAGAGGCAGAGAGCTGCTGCAGGCAGTGAACATCTCCTGTGAGGCCAGGCTGAGGGAGCTGGGGCTGGCAGCTGGCAGCAGAGGAGCCTGAGGGCTGCCCTCAGTGGTGTGCTAAAGATGTGCAGGGCAGTGTCAGGAGGACACAGCCAGGCTGTGCTCAGGGGTGGCCAAGGGCAGCACAAGGGGCACTGGGGGCAAGCTGGAGCAGAAGAGGTGCCAGGGGAACAGGAGGGGAAGCTTTTTGCCTGTGAGGGTGTCAGAGGCCTGGAGCAGGCTGCCCAGAGAGGCTGTGGAGTCTCCTTCTCTGCAGACATTGCCAACCCCCCTGGCTGTGTTGCTGTGTGCCCTACTCTGGGTGCTGCTGCTCTGGCAGGGGGTTGGGCTGGATGCTCTCTGCAGCTCTCTTCCAATCCATCACATCCTGTGATTCTGTGACAGTACTGGAGAAGTTGGCTGTGATTCTGCTGCCAGGCAGTGTCTCAAAGGTGTGTGGCTGGTGTCTGTCCCCAGTGTTATTTTCTGGTGCAAAGAGTTGTGCAGGCACAGCCACCTGCAAACGTAGGGTAATTAATTATTCAGACACCACCACCCAGTGCTGAGAGCTTTACCGAGAGAAATATAAATGAGCACAAGGTCCTTGCTGTACAGATTCTCTGTGTGGAGAAAGGAGAGGAGGAAATGTGAAGGCCAGCTTAGGGAATGTGCTCTGTAAATTTAGCGTGGGAATGCTGCATCCTTTCAATATCATCCTGAATTTTTGAGGGTTTTGGCTCCAAAGAAGAAGAAGAAAAAAAAAAAAGGATAAATGTTTATCTTCCTCCAAATGATCTCTGGTTAGGTTTATCTTGAGTACAGACTGAAAAAAATCAGAATAGCAATCATGAGCTTTTCTTCTGCAAGCAGCCAGGGCTGACATTTGTCAGACAGAGAGGAAACACTCAGAGTCCTCTCTCATGTTTATGGAGGCTGAACACAAATCACACACACACAAGTGCTGCTGTGCTTTGAAGCCTCTGAGCAGCAGGAAAATCCCAGGAAAGGAAAGCTGAAGGTGAACTGCTGATGAAAATAAACGAAGCCATTGGCATGCAAATGGCCTGGAGCCAGCCTGTTGCGAGCAGCTTCGTCAGCTGCAAGGGAATCCAGCATTGCCTGCCGC
>VWYK01113424.1:740-11064 GCA_013399775.1 Semnornis frantzii | reverse complement strand
GTGAGGGGGGTAGGAGGGAGGTGAGGGGGGTGGGAGGGAGGTGAGGAGGGTTGGAGGGAGGTGAGGAGGGATTGAAGGAAGGTGAGAGGGATAGGAGGGAGGTGAGGGAAGTAGGAGGGAGGTGAGGAGGGATTGAAGGGAGGTGAGAGGGATAGGAGGGAGGTGAGTGGGATAGGAGGGAGGTGAGGGGGGTTGGAGGGAGGTGAAGGTTTAAGGGACATGAGGGTTTGAGAGACATAGCTTAGCACCAGAGTTGATAGAATTACATAATGCTTGGCCTCAATGATCTTCAAGGCCTTTTCCAACCCAAATGATGCTAGGATGGTAATGAGCAGAGGCAAGCCCAGCCTCATTTCTTCCCAAACTTCATCACCTTTTCATTCTAGGTCTGTCCTTAACTATTTATGAGGGTCAGATCACAGCCTTGCTTGGCCACAGTGGGGCTGGCAAGACAACCCTGTTGAACGTGCTCAGTGGACACACTTTGCCTTCTGAAGGTAGGATGGGAAATGATGGGATGGGCTGGTTCAGAAGCTGGCAAGGACCAGCTTGCTCCACCTCATCCCCTTTATTCCTGCAAACAGGCTCTGGGACCATATACAGCTACAAACTCTCTGAGATGGGAGGCAGGGAAGAGATTCCAGAGCTGATTGGCATTTGCCCACAGGTCAACACACACTTTGAAGTCCTGACAGTGAAAGAGAACTTGAAAACCTTTGCAGAAATCAAGGGCATCAGGGCCAAAGAGGTAGAGAGAGAGGTAAGTGCTCCCCTGACACATTATTGTGCAATGTGTGGGGCTGTGGGGCCTCCAACTGCAGCAGGGCAGGCTTAGACTGGACACTAGGAAAAGCTTTTTCACAGCAAGAGTGGACAGGCACTGGGACAGGGTTGAGTCACCATCCCTGGGTGTGCTTAAAGGTCACTCAAATGTGGTGCTTGGGGATATAGTTGAGGGGGGGGACTTTGTAAGAGTAGGGTCAGTGGTTGGGCTTGATGGCCCCAAGGGTCTTTTCCAACCTGAGTGGTTCTATGATTCTGGACCCCACCTTTCACTAAAGGCTTATTTTGCACTGAGAAGCTCAAAGGTCCCATCTGGCTTAGTCTCCTGCAAACTGAAGCTGGTGTTGAGCTTCAATCAAGTTATTAGGCAAGTCTGTGGGCTTGGTGCAACCACATTGGTTCCCCTGCTCAACCCAAGGCCTGAAGGGGTGAAGCAGGTCCTGTAGTGGCTGCTCCTGTCAGTGATGGTAGACCTTGATACATGCTTTCAGCCCCAGCCAGATCTCCTTCATGGCTCATGAAGGGTGGAAGGACAACTGGTGCTGAGAATGGGTATCCTTGTGCTGTTCTAGGTACAAAGCATTTTGGAGCTGCTGGATATCAGTAACATTCAAGACACTCAAGCAGAGAAACTGAGTGGTGGGCAAAAAAGGAAGCTCTCCATTGGCATAGCCATGCTTGGAAACCCTCAGGTAAAGCTGCAGGCACAGCTCTGCTATGTAAGGAATGTTCAGGTGCAACATAACCTTATGCATGCACCTGGCTGAAGTTGTGCAGGCTACAAGAGTTGAGGCTCTGAGCCTGAGGAAGAGAAGGCTTCCAGGAGACCTTGGAGTGGCCTTCCAGGATCTGAAGGGGGCTCCAGGAAGGTTGGGGAGGGACTATTGACAAGGTCTGGGAATGCCAGGACAAGGGGCAATGGGTTTGAAGTGTCAGAGGGGAGATTGAAAGTGGATGTTAGGAGGAAGTTGTTTGCAGTGAGGGTGGTGAGACACTGGCACAGGTTGCCCAAGGAGGTTGTGGCTGCTCCCTCCCTGGCGGTGTTGAAGGCCAGGTTGGAGGAGGCCTTGAGTGACCTGTGCTAGTGGGAGGTGTCCCTGCCTATGGCAGGAGGTTGGGACTGGCTGAGCTTTGAGGTCCCTTCCAACCTTACCATTCTGTGATTCTGTGGTTTCAGCCACCTTTAAAGGGCTCATAATTCATAAAGCTAACAAATCTGATAATTTCTTCTCATTAACCCTCCTTGCAGTGCAGTTGTAAAGCAGGCAGACAGATCCCTGACCACCACATAGCTCCCACAACAGCTGCTCCATGCTTAAAGCTTTCCTGGGTCTCTTGCCTTCAGGCTCTGAGGCTTTCAAGAGAACACCAAAATCAGAGGACCTGCAGTTTCTCTGGCAGTGAGGCATGGCTCATCTCATCCTTTCTGCAGGTTTTGCTCCTGGATGAGCCAACAGCTGGGCTGGATCCTCTTTCCAGGCACCGTGTGTGGAGCCTCCTGAGGGAGCACCGAGCTGGCAGGGTGATCCTGTTCAGCACTCAGTTCATGGATGAGGCTGATATTCTTGCAGGTAAGCACAGGCTCAGGATGCTGCAGCTCTGAAGAGCATCCCTGCAGCAGAAAGCCCACGGGAAGGTTCAAAGTTTTAAGCTGCTCTACAGCTGACTCCTCTCTGGCTTTGGTTTTGTCTGCCTTCAGACCGCAAAGCTTTTATCTCCCATGGGAGGCTGAAGTGTGTTGGATCTTCTCTGTTCCTGAAGAAAAAATGGGGACTTGGCTATCATTTAAGGTACCTGCTTCAGCCTCAGCAACTGCTGTCTAGGAATGTGCCTGGGCAAGGAGCCACCAGGATGACTGTAAGGGGGGAAATGGTAGAGCAGATGTCCTCAAAACTGAAATTACCTCAGGGGAATGGATCCAGGTTCTGGAGCTTTCTGTCTCTGCAAATGAGGGTGGGGAGACACTGGCACAGGTTGCCCAGGGAGGTTGTGGAGCACAGAAGCACAGAATGTGATCTTTGATCACATTCTGTGCTTCTGTGCTCCACAACCTCCCTGGAGGTGTTCAAGACCAGGTTGGATGAGACCCTGAGTGACCTGTTCTAGTGGGAGGTGTCCCTGCCTATGGCAGGAGGCTTGGAACTGGATGAGCTTTGAGGTCCCTTCCAACCTAAACCATTCTATGATTCTAAGTCAGCAAATACAGTGATGCTTGTTGGTTGGCCTGTCTGTGGCTTGGTTTTGGTTTTTTTTTTCCTTCCCAAAACTAAGCATTTCCATTTTGTTCCCCCAATACAGGATCCACGTCAGTGAGTCTTGTGACCTGCAGAATGTGACCTCTCTGGTTAAGCAGTACATCCCCAATGTCATCTTCTCAGGACACAGGCAGCACGAGCTGAGATACAAACTGCCACTAGAAAATGTGAATAAGTTCCCAGGTAATGTTTATTAACATCATTGAGAACTGTCCATAGAGGGGAAAAAAACTAATAACCATGAATGTAGGGAAAGGGTAAGGAAGAGGAAGATTTTTCTACA
Source organism: Semnornis frantzii (assembly GCA_013399775.1). Classification (NCBI taxonomy): domain Eukaryota; kingdom Metazoa; phylum Chordata; class Aves; order Piciformes; family Ramphastidae; genus Semnornis; species Semnornis frantzii. The sequence goes on along the minus strand of VWYK01113424.1, from coordinate 7,743 downwards.
GGTGTCACACAAGGACATTAGAAGATGCAATTTTGGTGAGGTTTTAGCATCCATTTAGCAGATCTTCACTCACTGCATCCATCACATCCAGTCTGACAGCCTCACAGTCCTCCTCCAGCCCCAGAGGACACATGGTCTGAAATGCTGCTGCTAAAACAGCTTCCTTAAGCTATGCATCTGGCAGTTTTGTGTTCCTCCAGACCCTTCTGATCCTGGCAGCTCACTGCTTTATTGTTTGCCCTGTCACTGGAGATGCTTCAGTCAAGTTGATTCAGCTGAACCAAAGCCACTTCTTGAATATTTTACTTTGAGGGTGATGGAGCCCTGGAGCAGGCTGCTCAGAGAGGTTGTAGAGTTTCCTCTTGAGAGGTTCCAAACTCACCTGGACATTGCAATCCTGGGACACCTTCTGTGGATGACCCTGCCTTAGCAAGGGGGTTGGGCTGAATGATCTCCAGAGGTGCCTTCCAACCCCCACCATGGTGGGGTTCTGGAATAGCTTTGCTTCTGTCCTGCAGATCTGTTCATTGGCCTCGACAGCTTCTCTGACCAGGGGATTCTCAATTATGGAGTCAGCATGACAACCCTGGAGGATGTCTTCCTGAGGCTGGAGGGAGAAGCCACAGTGGATCAAGAAGGTACAATCATGGCAGGGGGTTGGAACCAGGTGATCCTTGAGGTGCCTTCCAACCTTACCATTCTATAATTCTATGGCCAAAGGTATAAAATCTGCAGCCAAAGAGAGCAGCATCTCTGCAGTAACCCCTGGGCATGCCTCCAGCAGTTGGTTACCAGGTGGCTCTTAATTTGTCACACATTAAAAGCTGGTCTTTGATAGGGGAAAAGGATTTGGGGGTCCTAGTGGATGGGAGGTTGAGCATGAGCCAGCAATGTGCTCTGGTGGCCAGGAGGGGCAATGCCAGTCTGGGGTGTATAGAAAGGGCTGTGGCCAGAAAGTTGAGAGAGGTCCTCCTGCCCCTCTGCTCTGCCCTGATGAAGCTGCATCTGGAGGACTGTGTCCAGTTCTGGGTCCCCCAGTTCAAGAGGGACATAGAACTGCTGGAGAGAGTCCAGCACAGAGCCACAAAGATGCTGAAGGGAATGGAACAGCTCTGTTAGGAGGAGAGCCTGAGGGAGCTCGGGCTGTGCTGCTAGGAGAAGCCTGAGGGGGGACCTCAGCAATGGTTATAAGATGTGCAGGATGAGTGCCAGGAGGCTGGAGCCAGGCTCTGCTGGGTGATGCCCAATGCCAGGCCAAGGGGCACTGGGCACGTGGAAACATGAGGAGGAATTTTTTTCCCTGTGAGGGTGCCAGAACCCTGGCACAGGCTGCCCAAGTGGGTAGTGGAGTCTCCTTCTCTGGAGATATTCAAGGCCTGCCTGGACACATTCCTGTGTGACCTGCTCTGGGTGATGCTGCTCTGGCAGGGGGGTTGGACTGGCTGAGCTTTGGAGGTCCCTCCCAGCCCCTGCCATTCTGTGATCCTGTGGTAAGTGTGCACATGACAAACTCTCCGCAGATGAGCACAGCCCTGGGGAGGAGTGGGGAGAAGCAGGACCACAGTGCCCTGAGGAGACCGAGCTGGGCTCCCTGCTGCTGGCGGGCACCGGGGAGGCGGCGCTCAGCGGCTCGGCACTCTGGAGGCAGCAGGTCTCTGCCATGGCCTGGGTGCACTTCCTGAACCTTAAGAGCTCAGTGAAGAACCTGCGGTCAATGTAAGTACCAAAGGGATTGGCCCTTGAGCATCTGCACCTGGGTCCAGTCACAGCAAGGGGGGAGACAATTTTCACCTCCCTGTTATGATAAACCTTCAGTGTCAGGTGGATGATCCTGGCAAGCTGCACTCAGAGGACAGGAAAACTTCCTCCTTGCCAGAACCAGGAGTATAAAATTGCTCTTTTGTACATTTTGAGTAGCTTATGCCAGAGAAGGCAATTTCCTTCCCAAGGAAAAGAAACAGCTTTTGTTTCAGATGGGTGAGGATGATGCAGAATAAATCTCTGTGTATAGAACAAGGAGGGGGAAAAAACACATTCAGCATTTCTTTTTTTCACTCTCTTAGATTTCTCTCATCTTGCCAATGCCTAAAATCATTTGTTCCCAAAGATTTTCAAGCTGGCTTTTCCTGGTGGGGCACAAGAAGCAGAAAGGAGAGGCTGATTCTTAAAATCTTGTGTCCTGAGGAATTATGAGAGACATTTCATGGCCCTTAAAAACTGAACACAACAGACCTAAAGTCCTAAAAACTGAGCACAACAGACCTCAAGTCCTAAAAATTGAGCACAACAGACCTCAAGTCCTAAAAATTGAGCACAACTGGCCTAAAGTCCTAAAACATTGAGCACAACAGACCTAAAGTCCTAAATATTGAGCACAACAGACCTCAAATCCTCTCCCTGCTGAATTTTGAATGCACTCCTGTGTGACCTGCTCTAGGTGACCCTGCCCTGGCAAGGGGGTTGGACTGGATGCTCTTTCAGGGTCCCTTCCAACCCCTAATGTTCTGTGGTTCTAGGAATGATGATGGTTTGAGTCTTCTGAAGAGAGAACTGCTCAATGTTTTTAATAGAAAGAGCATTGGGTGCCACAAAGCCAGCACTCCATTGCCATCAGGGAAATGCATTTTGCTGACTCTCCCTTTTCTGAGTGTTTGCTCATTTTTGTTTTGCGTTCTCTTCACACAGTTTGCTGCTCTATGTGGTTTTTCTGCTTCCTGTGATTTTGCAACTGTCCCTGGTTGCTGCCTGGCAGAGTGTCAGCAGCTGGGAGCTCTCCTCTGCCCAGTACTTTGTGCCCCTGGGGAAGAGGCCTCACTCCAAGATGACCACCCTCCTGGTCCAAAACAACACAGGTGAGGGGACCAAGCCTTTCCTCAGCCTTTCCTCTCCTGAGGCTTCTTGTGGTTGCAGAGGGAAATTGAAGCAGCAGATGGCAATGCCAGGACAAGGGGCAATGGGTTTAAACTGGCAGAGGGAAGATGGAAACTGGATGTTAGGAGGAAGTCCTTGCTGGCAGAAAGAAAAAACAAATTATGAGGTATTTGAGGTCAGCAATACCTAAGATGAGGGGGATAAGTTCTCCTCTAAAATGTAGCTCCCTAGTCCAAACACTTCCAACCCTTATCCAATAGGACTACCTCACAGGTAGAGCTGATGGAGGCATCTCACTTCATTATAGAGATCTTACAGCAGCCTGCCAGGATCTGAAGGGGGCTCCAGGAAGGTTGGGGAGGGACTATTGACAAGGTCCTGTAATGCCAGGACAAGGGGCAATGGGTTTGAAGTGGCAGAGGGGAGATTGAAAGTGGATGTTAGGAGGAAGTTGTTTGCAGTGAGGGTGGTGAGACACTGGCACAGGTTGCCCAAGGAGGTTGTGGCTGCTCCCTCCCTGGAGGTGTTCAAGGCCAGGTTGGAGGAGGCCTTGAGTGACCTGTGCTAGTGGGAGGGGTCCCTGCCTGTGGCAGGGGGTTGGAACTGGATGAGCTTAGAGGTCCCTTCCAACCGTACCATTCTGTGATTCTATGGTTGTAGGATGTGGTGAATCTAAAGGGTGAGGAAGGTGAGGAAGAGCAAAGGACAGGTGTGCTTTCTCAAGGGTTGTGAATGAAGCCTGCTCTGGCTTCAGCAGCTGCTGAGATCCTGAGGAGTGATGTGAAAAGTGATATAGGAGCAGGTGAGACTAGGAGTGGCCCATCTGGACACAACGAAAAACTTCTTCCCTTTGAGAGTGGCAAAGCACTGGAGCAGGCTGCCCAGAGATGTTGTGGAGAGATTTCACAGCAGCCTGGAAGTGATCCTGGGCAAGCTGCTCTGGGTGACTTTGGATTCGCTGGTTAGATTCTATGGTCCTGCTCTGGCAGGGGGTTTGGACTCAATGAGCTGTGGAGGTCCCTTCCAACACCTAACCCCTTGTGATCCTGCAAGCCTGCTTTATCAGGGGAGGTTGGACTAGAAGGTCTGCAAAGGTCCCTTCCAGTCTCCACCACGCTGGGATTCTGTGACCCAGCTCCTTCCCTGTCCCAAATCCAGGCCTGTCTTCAAACCATTTCTGTGTTTCCAGAGCATGGGATTCTCAGAGCAGGCACCACTAGGACTCACTAACATTGGGTCAAGTTAAAGGTCTACTTCCAGAGCTTCTACCTTCAGCCCTCTTAGGGGCAGATGTTATTTTATGTTATTTAGCCATAGTATGATACCACTGACTTCATCAGACCATCACAAAGGAGAATATATTTTGTAACAACCCAGCAAAGGCAGAAAAAAACCCCAAAATTACCATGCATAAATCCAAAGAATGGGACTGAAATCCATTTGCTCCACACAAAATAGCATGCAGTGATCATCCACACCTCTGCTGTCTGCTGTCCACAGTTAGCAGGCTTCCTCTGGTTTTGTTTGGTGGTCGTGGAATTAAAACAAACCCAACCACATAAAAACCCCAAAGCAAATCAAAGATTCTCTTGCTCAGTGTTTTTGATTCCTCTGCTCTTGGCTTTCACACCAGGCACAGGCATTGAAGACTTCATCCACTCACTGGAGAGCCAGGACCTCACAGTGGAAATAGCCAAGCAGGAAAACATCACAGAGGATCTGAACCACAATGGAGCCATCAAAGTCTCTCGCAGAGGCCAGGTGAGGATTTTTGTTCTCCTTCTGTTCCTTCCCCACAGCTGAATAATCACAGGTTGGAAGGGACCTCAAAGATCATCCAGTTCCAACCCCCTGCCATAGGCAGGGACACCTCCCACTAGCACAGGTCACTCAAGGCCTCCTCCAACCTGGCCTTGAACACCTCCAGGGAGGGAGCCACCACAACCTCCCTGGGCAACCTGTGCCAGTGTCTCACCACCCTCACTGCAAACAACGTCCTCCTAACATCCACTTTCCATCTCCCCTCTGACACTTCAAACCCATTGCCCCTTGTCCTGGCATTACAAGACCTTGTCAATAGTCCCTCCCCAGCCTTCCTGTAGCCCCCTTCAGATACTGGAAGGCTGCTGTAAGATCTCTATAATGAAGTGAGATGCCTCCATCAGCTCTACCTGTGGCATAGTCCTGTTGGGTAAGGGTTGGAAGTGTTTGGACCAGAGAGTTACATTCTAGAGGAGACCAGAGAGTTACATTCTAGAGGAGACCTTATCCCCCTCATCTTAGGCATTACTGACCTTAGGCATTACTGACCTCAAATACCTCATAATTTGGTTTTTCTTTCTGCCAGCAAGCCATAAGCAAATAATAATTTCAGGCCTGGGTTCTCCTGGTGTGCTTCTTTCCTGCTACTTCCCTGCAGAGGAGGAAAGGCAAGAGTTTTCATCTTGTTTTCTTGCTCTTTGAAGAGCTACAGGTTCACTGTGTTATGCCACATGGAGGCCATCAACTGCTTCCCAGTGCTGGTGAACATCATTAGCAACGCTCTGCTGAGAGGCCTCAATTCCACCCAGCACTTTCGGATCTGGAGCCATCCTTTCTACTCTGTAAGTGTCAGAAGCTGTTGGAAAGGAGGTCTTAAATCTGCTGAAGGTCACAGTAAGTCATTAGAAATCAATGGGAAGCCAAGGGAGTCTATCTGTACCTGTAAATCCACCTCCTGCACTGGTGGCTCTGGAATCATCACAGCAGGAAAAACTAAGCTAATTCTTCCTTCATGGGTCTCCAGGGCTGCTGAATGAGGAGAGTGGCTGGGAGGGCTTCTTCAGGAGGATTCTAATTCTCTAATCTCAGTAAGCAGGGACATCTCCAACTAGTTGCTCAGAGCCCCATCAAGCCTGACCTTGAATGTCTCCAGGGATGGGGCCACCAGCACCTCCCTGGGCAACCTGTTCCAGTGTTCCACTAACCTTAAAGAACTTTTAATGACCAAGAACTTCTTCCTGATGTCCAAATCCCAGTTAGTGTCCTTATTGTCTAATACTTCATGACAAGTGAGGGCAGATGAGTTGTGGGCTCTGGGCATTACACCTCAGATGCCTTCTACAGATGCTTTGTTCTTCTCTTTGCAGCTGAATTCTCCACGCTTCTGGGATTATTTTATCCACTTTTACCTGGGCTATATGGTGGTGTTATTCCCTGGCTTCCCTCCTCTCTTTGCAACAGGCTACATGCAGGATTACAAGGTAGGTTGGTGGAGATGGAGCACATTTTGGGATGGGCAGAAGGGATTTCAACATTGCCACAAGGACATTTGGGTGTGATGGAGCAGCTGGAGGCATTACTCTCTGTACTACCAAAAGCAGCTTTGCAGCCAGCACCCAATGCTAAAAGAGATGAGATCTTACCCCTGGGTCACAGTGGTAACAGGTTTTTTGTTAGGTTTTTATCTCCTGGAGCCATTCCCATGCATGACACCAAACTGGGTGGACTCACTTTTCACTAGTTGTGTGATTTACATTGACAGAGACAAGGGGAAATTTAAAACTTAAGCAACTCAGAGTTCTACCAGTGAGTTCTGACTGCCCTTATTATTGCAGCTTTTCAACATTTCCCACCTCATTCCCTGTTTCCCAACATCTCCACTGGTATTTGAACCTTCCCTCAGGCCCTCTCAAGGGATGACACCAAACTGGGTGGAGTGGCTGCCACAGCAGGAGGCTGTGCTGCCATTCAGAGAGCCTTGGCCAGGCTGGAGGGTTGGGCAGGGAGAAATGTAATGGGATTCAGCAAGGGCAAGGGGAGAGTCTGGCACCTGGGAAAGAACAACCCCAGGGATCAGGATAGGTTGGGGAGCGACCTGTTGGAAGGCAGCAAAGGGGAAAAGGCTCTGGGGGTCCTGGTGGATGGGAGGTTGAGCATGAGCCAGCAATGTGCTCTGGTGGCCAGGCAGGGCAGTGCCAGCATGGGGTGGATTAGGAGGGCTGTGGTTGGATTAGGAGGGCTGTGGTGTCAAGAGAGGTTCTCCTGCCCCTCTAACTCTGCCCTGGTGAGGCCACATCTGGAGTACTGTGTCCAGTTCTGGGCCCCCCAGTTCAAGAGGGACACAGAACTGCTGGAGGGAGTCCAGCACAGA
>VWYK01113423.1:2875-16044 GCA_013399775.1 Semnornis frantzii | reverse complement strand
TCCGTTGGACTCTCTCAAGTAGAAAGCTGTCCTGATTTCCCTGCTCTTACATCCATCATAACAGTCTCATCTAGTTTGCCTTTAAGATGCATATTGTCTTCAAGTCAGAAAAAGCCCCATCAGTTTCTAGCACTGTCCTTCTAGTCTTTTTTAATTGTGTGGATTTAAAACTTCTCTCTCTCTCTCTCTGTTTTTTTATTTTTGTTTGTTTGTGGAGTTTTTTTGTTGTTTTTTTAAGTGGAATTCTTTATGTTTAAAGAATACTGCATTTGGAAGACATTTTTTAAGACATCTGAAATGACATACAAGTCAAAAAACAGCTCTGTCTGTTTTTAAATAAGCTCCAGGTTGGATAAAGTACTCCACTGACTGCTTATGAACAAAGCAGGAAAGGATAAAAAGAAAGCACTTTCTGGCTGGCTTTGTAAGCTGAATCTTGAGTGTCTATCTTGCACACAGTAACGCAGCAGATGAAGGAATAGAGTGTCTCTGTGTATTAAAAAGCATTTTTGATATCATAGATCACTGTCACTTTTTTGTGCTGTGATTCCAGAAAGTCAGCTAATCTTCTTCTACCTTCACATCAACACAAATAATTCAAACTAATCATCTGAAGTGTTGGGTGTTTTTTACAATTTATCTCTCCTACAAACTCCTTCTGCCTCTCCCTCCCTCCACAATAGATGGATAAAGCAGATGTATTGGTAGTGAGCACTTTTTAGCCAAGTGCCTTTTTGAGTTCAGCCCAGATGTCTGTCTGCCTAACAACGGGTAGAACATTCCTTTTAGTGGCCTTGGAGTATTACAAAAGGATTTACTGTCACCACTTTCCAGGCTGCATAACAAATACAAAATATTACGGTAAATAATAAAAGGTCTGTCTTGTACTCATGTCAGCTCAAAAGCAGCCCTACAGAAGTAAGCAAAATGTCTGAAAGGGGAAGAGGCACATCAGACAATAGTGCACACCAGACAATAGTACTGTCTGAGAACTTTTTTTAGAGCACCAGCAATGTCCAGTTGTGACTGGCCGTGCACAAAAATGCTTATTTTGGAGATCACTTGAAAAGGGAGGATAAAATGAGAGGTGCTGGCAAGAATAATAAAGAAACAACTGGTGGCTGTAGAAATCTGCTCACAACTCTGAAAACAAAAGGCTGACATGTATTAGAATCATGTATAGAATCATAGAATGGTAAGGTTGGAAAAAACCTCAAGGATCATTTAATTCCAACCCCCTGCCATAGGCAGGGACACCTCCCACTAGTACAGGTCACTCAAGGCCTCATCCAACCTGGCCTTGAACACCTCCAGGGAGGGAGCAGCCACAACCTCCCTGGGCAACCTGTGCCAGTGCCTCACCACCCTCACTGGAAAGGACTTCCTCCTAACATCCACTCTAAATCTCCCCTCTGCCAGTTTAAACTCATTGACCTTTGTCCTGTCATTACAAGACCTTGTCAAAAGTCCCTCCCCAGCCTTCTTGGAGCCCCCTTCAGATATTGAAAGGCTACTCTAAGGTCTCCTCGAAGCCTTCTCTTCTGCAGGCTGAAGAGCCCCAACTCTCTCAGCCTGTCCTCATAGGAGAGCTGCTCCAGCCATCTGAGCATCTTCGTGGCCCTCCTTTGGACCTGCTCCAACAGTTCCATGTCCTTCCTCTGCTGGGGTCCAACAACTAGCCAGGACTCCCTGTAAATGATGGAAAGTGGCTTGGTGAGCACTTTGGCCAACTCTTCCAGTACCCTTGGGAGGATCCCATCCAGCCCATCCAGCATTGTGTGGGTCTGATTGGTGCAGCAGGTCACTGAGTGTCTCCTCTTAGTTTACAGAGGTTTCATTCTGTTCATGCTCAGACAACTGAATACTCAGAAAACAAGTACTTCTGCTACTAAAGATTGAGGCAAAGGCTTTCAGTACCTCAGCCTTTTCTCCATCCTTGGTCTCTGTATTTCCCTCTGTATCGAATAAAGGAAGGAAATTCTCCTTAGTTTCCTTGTTGTTAATATACTTGCAGCAACATTTCTTATTGTCTTTAGTAGCGGAAGCCAAATTAAGCTTTAGTTGGGATTTTGTCCTAGTTTTCTCCTCACATAGCTTCATGACACCTTTGTTGCCCTCCTGAGTAGTCTGCAGATGTCATAAACTCTCCTTTTTTCCCTGAACTGCAGCCCAAGTTCTCTAGCCAGCCAGGCCAGTCTTCTTCCTCACCTGCTGGTCTTTCAGCATATGGGGAGAGCCTTCAAAGAGTTTTCCTTTTTGAAGAATGTCCAGTCTTCCTGGACTCCTTCACCCTTCAAGACTGGCTCTAAAGCAATTCTATAAATCAGACTGGTAAATAGGTCAAGGTCAAAGTCTGCCCTCTGGCAGACCTGGCCTTGAACACCTTCAGGGAGGGAGTAGCCACAACCTTCCTGGGCAACCTGTGCCAGTCCCTCACCACTTTCACTGTAAATAACTTCTTTCTAACATCCAGTTTCAATCTCCCCTCTGCCACTTTAAACCCATTGCCGCTTGTTCTGTCATTGCAAGGTCCTGTAAATAATCCCTCCCCAGCCTTCCTGTAGCCCCCTTCAGATACTGGAAGGCTACTATAAGGTCTCCTCCAAACCTTTTCTTCTCTAGGCTGAAGAGCTCCAACTCTCTCAGCCTGTCTTCATAGCAGAGCTGCTCCAGCCCTCTGAGCATCTTCATGGCCCTCCTCTGGACCCGCTCCAACAGATCCGCTCTATGTTATGTTTCCAGCAGGCATCTATTAAGATAAAGTCCCCCATGAGAACAAGAGCTTGCAATTGTAAGACTTCTAGCTTCATATAGAACATTTTGTCTACTTCAGATGCTAGAGGTAGCATCTGATGCTACCTGACGCTATGAGTAGCATTAGGTTTGGCAGGAAACCTAAGATGAACCCATATGCTTGTAAGCAGAAGGCTTTTTGTAGCTAGTGTTTAATGTTCTCAGCAGGGGAGGCTTAGGAAGTGAAGAGCTGGAAGAGGTGACAGAAGGATTCAGCAGTTCTGAAAGTGGTAAATTTTTATCTGTGAAGACTGTGGGAAGGTAAAACAAAGGGATCTCAGGTCAGACTCTCAGTGGAATTATAGGAAGATGGGAGCAATACATGAGAAATGCTCAGTCGAGCAGAGCCCTCTGGGCTATTTTGTGTCTAAACATATACTGCCTGATTTCCAGAACCCTGGCATGTTTTGCTTTGAAAACTGCAAGCGTTTCTAAGGGGCACAAACTCAAAATGAAAGCTGAAACTTGTAACCAAGCAACTAATTTGAACCTCCCAGGAAATGGGGACAAAACAAATAGAGATAAAGGGCCTTGCCGTTGGAGATGTGGCGGCTCCATCACCGCTGTCCTAAAAGGCACAGTGTCTCCCGGGGTTAGCTTTCTGCCTCTGCTGCTGCAGGCCAGCGTGGCTCTTTTGTACTTGAGAGCATGACGGGACTCTGCTGCGTATCTAACACAGGGACACCTCGTTCAGCCTGTGGCACCGTGACCTGAACTGACACCGTGATGATTAGTGAGGTTCATATTACTGAACTCCTCAAGTGCACGCCGCGGACTGCAGGGGGTAGGGACCGTTCGGACGGCACACATCTGTCTATGTGATCAGAACAACCAATCTACTTTTATGAGATTCTTTTAAAACAAAGAATGATCTTTGTTAGGCCCTGGGGGGCCCTTACCAGCAGCGTGAAGAGTACTTATTAGCCATAAAAACATGTTTAAACTGATAATATTCAATACTCCTGCAGGGGAATGAAAATCACCAGGCTTGCGTGCATAAAGGTAACTCTGATACATGACCAGGAGGCAGACACACACCAGAGACTGTGGCTCCAGACTTTCCAGACATGACTGCTACTCCTGTTTTGCTAGACTGGCTGTATCAGGATCGGCCTCCCCATGCAATTTGGGTTCTGAACAATTCAATTAGTCAGTTAGTGTTTGATGTCATGCCTACAGAACTTCTCTAGAGGTAACAGCTGACTCCAAAATCACTTCCACATTTCTATGCAGCCTCCACACAGATAATTACAGTTATATTATATCACTAGAGGTGACCAGCATGTGTTGGCCCCCCCCCATATAAGAGGGAAGAAGGTTTTGGTCCTCTTGAACAAATACGTTGTTTGTTTGTTTGTTTGTTTGTAATCCTTAGCCTTCAATGACATCAGCACTGAAACATTCTTGAAAATTCCACCAAATATTCCTTCAGCAATTTGGAACACCACTCCCTTAGTTTCCAAGTGGTCAGAATATTAATTTTCAGCTTAGAAAGGAGTGATGTCTCAGAGCAGAGTGGGACACTAGGAAAAATCTGGAGAGGAAGAAACGTTGCATTAGGAATGAAATACAAGCATGACAGAAGGAAGCCAGAAAGGAAATAGGAACAGGAAGTCACATGGAATGATTTCTGGAAGTTTTCTCAATGCTTATGTCTCAAAGTCATGTCAATATCAGTGAGTATTGACCAGAATTGCCTCTCTGAGACTCAGTATTTCACAAGGTGTCTAGGACAGAAACGTCACAGAGGAATCACTTCTATCTGCCTCACTGCATTTCCTTCAAAGAGTTATATGAACATAGAGGCATAAACTTGGGTTGAATTTAGAAGGAAGGAAAGCAAAGCAAGGTGCAAAACATTATTTCACCATCTCACCTCATTTCTGATTATCAAGACTCATACCTCAAGTTCTTGCTCTGGAGGAAGCCTCATTTTACTACAACTCAGTCCCTGGAAGGGACTAAGGACCAGAAAGTTCAATGATTTACCTATATAAGTAGGAAGTAGAAAGAATCCTCAGTAACCACCCCCCACAAGTCTGCAAGCAAAGTGGTGTGAGTCTTCTTTTACATAAACTCAGAATCAGAAGCATCATGGTATCATTTTGCAGCATCTGGGAAAGATTTATTATAGGCAGAGCAGTATAAAATGATTTCATTTAATCTGAAACAAACTTCACTGCTGAGTTGGCAGTCCCTAGTAGATTTCTCTGGGAGTTTGAGCTGAGTCTGCCATTTTGATTTTTCTTTCTTCACTGGGGTCACAGGCAGGCAGGCAGGATATTTCACAATGCCTACAAACTCCTAGTGTGGAAAGGGAAATGAGAGTGAAACCCCCCTTGCTGAATACTGCTAGCACTGAAGATATCTAAATGCAAGAATATCTGAGAGTCCTTCCTGGGAAATGAAGAATGTATCTCTACCATAATAACTAGCAGCTTACTTTTCTGTGAGATTACAACATGTTTGTCTGGAGCCCTCAAGATAGGAAGGACATGGACCTGGTGGAGCAGATCCAGAGGTGAGCCATGAAAACGATCAGGGAATTGGATCACCTCTGCTGCAAAGACAGGCTAAGGGAGCTGGAGTTATTCAGCCTGGAGAAGAGGAGGCTCTGGGGAAACCTAATAGCAGCCTGCTAGTAGCCAAAGGGGGCCTACAAGAAGGATGGAGACTGTTTGCAAAGACCTGTGATGATAGGATGAGCACAATGGCTTAAAACTAGAGAAAAGCAGATTTAGATTGGATGCTAGGAACAGGTTCTTTACTATAGATGGTGATGCAACTCTGGAACAGGTTGCCCAGGGAGGTGGCTGTGGCCCCATCCCTGGAGATATTCAAGGTGAGGCTTGATAGGGCTTTAGGCAACCTGATCTAGTTGAGTATGCCCCTGTTGGCTGCAGAGGGGGTCAGACTAGACGACCTTTGGAGGTCCCTTCCAACTGAGACCATTCTGTGATTTCACAGTCGGAGTTAGAGGTGGCACATACAGGTTTCATAGCTTATGTGCATAGTTTAAATGGTTACTGAAGATACTTAATAGCCTATAGCACATTTTAAAAGCCTACAGAAAGCTGAACCCAGCTGCAGAACAGAATAAAATCATTAGTACTTAAGACAGTGTTTGCATATGTGGAAGAGAATCTGTATGGTTTGAATGTTTTTAAAATTGCTGTGTTTATCAAACATAAATGTCCCTACCATCATACAATCTAAGGCCAGACAGTGTTCAGGAGTGAGTGCTCAGGTACTGAAAGGTCATTAATAACTACAAATAAATTTTACTTGAATAAACCTAAGATATCTCTTTCAGTTGTCTTTGTGCAGCTAGGTGATATCCATTTCAGTCTCTGAACTGCTAGCTACTTTTATAGCAGATTTCCTCATCAGACCTTCCTCAGGCTGGGGACAATGACTGCTATTGTGCATTGACAACACACAGCATACAGGAGGGTGAAGAAGCTGCATTTTTCATTTGTGCAATTGTGAAACAAAGCCAACAGCAGTGAAGCAGCATAAGCAAGAGTTATGAAATACAAAGAGTGGCGAACAAAACTACTGGGATTGTAAATTAAATCCTCTATTGGTAATTCCCATAACTAAAAATAGATTGGTGATGTCAATTCCTCAGGGGGGCTGCTGTGATTAAAAAAGAAAAAAAAATTAAATCCCTTCATGCCTATCTAGCTCTGAATGCAGTTCAATTTGACAATGACTGACAACTATCATGTCATTACCCCTTTGTAATCCTAACCATATGCTTCCTCTCCTAGCTCCACCACAAAAACCACAACCAGGAGAAATGTTAACTAGCTCCTTTCTCAACTCAAAGGTGCTGCAAAGAATTCAGTCCAAAAGCAGCATTCACACTATGTTTTTGGAATCACAGAATCACGGAATGTCAGGGGCTGGAAGGCACCTCAAAAGCTCATCCAGTCCAACCCCCCTGCCAGAGCAGGATCACCTAGACCACATTACAGGAGCACATACAGGTGTGTTTTGAATACCTCCAGAGAGGGAGACTCCACAATCCCCTGAGGCAGACTGTTCCAGGATTCTGTCACACTCACAGTGAAGAAATCCCTCCTTCTGTTTCCATGGAACTTCCTATGCCTCAACTTCCACCCATTGCCCCTTGTCCTGTTACTGGGCACCACCGAGTAGAGCCTGGCTCCATCCTCCTAGCCCACACCATTTGCGTATTTATAACCATTCATGAGGTCACCTCTCAGGCTCCTCCTCACCAAGCAGCAGAGCCCCAACTCCCTCAGTCTCTCCTCATAAGAGAGATGTTCCACTCCCTTCATCATCTCTGTGGCTCTGCACTGGATTCTCTCAAACAGTTCTATGTCCTTCAGCCGAAGGGGCCAGAACTGGACACAGTACTCCAGATGCGGCCTGAGCTAGAAAATCAAACACATTGTGGCATCTACTGCACTGCTCCAAGGATGACAAGAAGATTCTCTAAAGATTCTGGGGATTTATCTGGAGGACCTCAGCACAACCCTACTCCACTCAATGCATGGCACTGCTGGTAGAAGCTCCACCTAGCAAGTGCTGGGCTGAGCTTCATTATGCTGGATGACCTGATTTTGGCTGGAGTCAGTCATGTGGCTGTGGTGCTCCCAGGTAGGGTACAAGGAGTGGAGTGGGACAGAATTGGTCCCGAAGTGGTGCTGGGCCCAGCACCTGCTACCATGGAGACCTCAAGCTGCCAAGGGGTGACTGTGGGCCAGAGTATAGGTCACCTTGGCACAATGCCACTCCTCATGGCTGCCATGGCAGTCTTCTCTGGAGACTTTCAAAACCTGCCTTGATGCATTCCTGTGCAATCTACCCTAGGTGATCCTGCTTGCCAGGGGTGTTGGACTTGATGATCTCTGGAGGTCCCTTCCAACCTCTAAGGCTCTGTGGATTCTGTGATTTAGGAGAAAGATGATGAACCTAGGAAACACGCACTCCTCAGAAATAACAGAGAAGCCAAATGTACCTTCACTGCCGAGTTTCTTTTGCATTTCATTTCACTCCAATGCGACAGAATTTAGGTGAGTCCTCATCATCCCTGGATGCTCCTAAAATCCTTTCCACAGACTTTTCTTCTTCCCTCCAGAGTGAGTCTCACACAACAAACTCTCACCTTCCACAATGCAGCATTATCAGAAACCCAAAAGGCACTTTCTCTGTGAAAATGCCTGGCATTTGGTTAAAAAACATAATGAGGATTAATAATTTTATTCCTAAAGCACTCCCCCTGCTGATAGACTCTGTGGGAACTGTATTATATATTTAAATATATGATAAAAAGTAGGAAAATTAAGAGTGGTCACTGAACGAACTCTGACAATCTGGAAGAGGGATAAAGTAAGACAGAAAAATGGAACTGAATCTAAGGGGGAGTAAAAGAACAAGGAATGCAGTAAGAAGGCATAAGCACAATACAATCACACTAAGAATTTGCTGAGAGATAAGAGGAGTTTGTCATATTCCTCGGTTAGGAGAAAAAAGGACCTGTGAGTTCAGTGCAGAGCAACTTTGGCAGCCTGGGTCCAGCGCAGCACACTGCTAGCTGCCAGAGAGTGGCATGCCCCAAAGTGGCAGTGCTTGACAGGGGTGACCGCAGGCAAAGGGCTCGGTGTGTGCTGGGCTAATTCAACTGGTATGAGCCTCAGGGAAGATACCTTGAATGCTGCCAAGGCTCGGGCTGTTCCCAGCCCCTAAAACTCTTTCCCTGCCTTCTCAAATCAAGCTGCTGCTTCTTAGGTAGGTCATGTAAAACAATCCTGTAACACCCTAATGGCCAGAAAGGGATGCTTGAGCAAGCATGGATGTTGACAGCTCTGAAATGCAGAGAGGGGAGCGGAGAGCATGGGAGACATAGGAAAGGGGCCTTACTGACAATCATGATAAATGTTTGTGGCTTTTCCTTCACACTTGGAAGCGTAACAAACACCAGGCTAAGTACTCACAGGTAGGAATTTGGGCATTCTTTATTTAATGTTAAACTCCATGTGTAATACTATTGTGTGGCTTTATTATTACAATGTGTTCCTACCTTTGCCATTCCTTGCCCTTGCTCCCTCTGCTCCCAATGCAGTGAGACACTGAAACCATGGATGCCCTGTTTCTACTGAAACCTTTCTCTCAAGTACTTAGGGGGAAAAAAAAAAAAAAAGAAAAAGAAAAAAGAAGAAGTACATTTTTAAAGGGTTGTGAAAATAGTCCTGGTAGTATTGCTGAAAAAATCAGATCCATAGCAACTATTTTTTATGATCTCCAACAGCTCTTCACGTTGGTAGCCTTTCCAAAGGATGAAAAGCGTCATGACACTAAGTCATCAGGGGGAAAAAATAACCAAACCAACCAAACAACAAAAAAAGATTAAGAAAGCATTTCCAGAGCATTACACAGATAATCCAGTCCACAGGTAGCTCTGCACACGAGCTAGCAATCCCAAGGACTGAAGGAGTTCTACACACACATCTAAAGCAAAGCAGAATCATTGTCTGCAAGATTTGAGCTCTGCTTTGATTCTAAAGCAGACTAAGATTCACATGGTTGTGATTCACACTGAATTTGAGCCTTTAAATTTGAACATGCCAGCTTGTCATCAAGCTAGCTGCCTTTTCTTTATTTTATTTTTGGCTTTTCCTTTGTCAGTGCAAGCTTCTTATGTTTCAGACATGTATATATTTTGCGAGGCAGCTCAGTCTGCTGAGCCAGGATCTTTCATCGAGGAAAGAAAAGTGCATTGCTTGGTTCTTAGAGAAAGAAGAAAACATTGCTTGTGTTTTGGATTACATCCAAACTGTCTGTGACACCTTTAAATACTATACAAGCAGCTCAATTGGTCATAAATTACATTATAAATGGTGTTTAAAATACATAGAGTGTGATTAGTGTATGACCAAGTATAGTAGTCAATAATATCCTTACACAATTCTACAGCTCTAGTGGTCTCCAAGGAATCAATTCCTGAATCTTCTGTGTTTTAAACAGTAATGGATTCACTATGTTTTACAGCTTAATTCACATTTTGAGTGCAATATCCCTCTGTATTCTGTCCTCAAAACTTCTGGAAGCCATGCTTTGACGATTTTTTCAGAAACATTCCTCAGATCTTCATTACCACCAAAAAACAAACCAAACTAACCAACCAAAATAAAAACCAACAAAAACCAAAAACCAAACACCCCAAAAACCCAAACACCCACCAAAAAAAAACAAAAACCAAACCACCCAAACCAAAACCAACCAAAACAAACACAAGCCAAACCAAAATCAAACCAAACCAAACAGCCCAAAACGTTAACTGTCATTAAAAATACAAACCAAATCTGAGCGATCAATTAATATTTTCCCCTAAGAAAGATAAAACAGCTCAGGTACTTCCACAGTGACAGGTGAGTAAAAAGAAAGGTGGGTATCTTTCCAATTAACTTCTACACTTTATTCTCTCACACAGAATCACAGAAGCGTTCAGGTTGGAAAAGACCCTCAGGATCACTAAGTCAAATCGACAACCTTATTCTCACTATGGGCCAAATGTTGTGGCAGAACTTATAAATTCAGGCACCGTGCCACATGGTCAGGACCATGTGACTTGAGGAAAAGAGTAGGATATCATCTGGACAATCAGGATTGGAAGCTGAGAAACTAGAACTCACCTGTTCTAGTGGGAGGTGTCCCTACCTATGGCAGCGGGTTGAAACCAGATGATCTTCGAGGTCTGCTGGAGACCAGTGACAAGTGGCATCCCTCAGGGGTCAGTGCTGGGCCCAGTGCTGTTTAACATCTCTGTCAGTGACATGGACAGAGGAATCAGTGCACCCTCAGCAAGTCTGCAGATGACAGCAAACTGTGTGGCACAGTCGACTTGCTAGAGGGCAGGGATGGCATCCAGAGGGACCTGGACAGGCTGGAGAGGTGGGCCCAGGCCAACCTCATGAAATTCAACAAGGCCAAGTGTAAGGTCCTGCACCTGGGTAGGCACAATCCCAAGCACAAATTCCAGGCTGAGAGGTGAATGGCTGAAAGCAGCCCTGAGGAAAAGGACCTGGGGGTCTGGGTGGATGAAAAGCTCAGTATGAGCCTGCAGTGTGAGTGCAGCCCAGACAGCAACTGAGTGCTGGGCTGCATCAAGAGCAGTGTGGGCAGCAGGGCAAGGGAGGGGATTCCGCCCCTTTGCTCTCCTCAGACCCCACCTGGAGTCCTGTGTGCAGTTCTGGAGCCCCCAGCACAGGAAGGACATGGAAGTCCTGTTGGAGCGGGTCCAGAGGAGGCCAAGAAGATGATCAGAGGGCTGGAGCAGCTCTGCTATGAGGACAGGCTGAGGGAGTTGGGGCTCTTCAGCCTAGAGAAGAGAAGGCTTCGAGGAGACCTTATAGTAGCCTTCCAGTATCTGAAGGGGGCCTACAGGAAGGCTGAGGAGGCACTATTTACAAGGTCTTGTAATGACAGGACAAGGGGCAATGGGTTTGAACTGGCAGAGGGGAGATTTAGACTGGATGTTAGGAGGAAGTTGTTTGCAGTGAGGGTGGTGAGACACTGGCACAGGTTGCCCAGGGAGGTTGTGGCTGCTCCCTCCCTGGAGGTGTTCAAGGCCAGGTTGGAGGAGGCCTTGAGTGACCTGTACTAGTGGGAGGTGTCCCTGCCTATGGCAGGGGGTTGGAACTAGATGATCTTTGAGGTCCCTTCCAACCTTACCATTCTATGATTCTATGATATCCATACTGATCATGCAGGATTATCCCTGAGGATCATTTCAATGAACAGATGTCATATGTTAGGATATTAATATACTATTTTTCCCATTTAAAATCACTTAAAACTTGCGTGAGGAAAACTGAAAATCCCAATATGATGTTACAATCTGCTCTTCTGCTTTTCTTCTATTAAATTCAGCAATTTTTCGAAATAAATAAAATAAAAATAAAGAAAATATGACCATTGTGCTTTATTTTATTGTACTTCAAATTTGATCAATATTTTTCATCAACAGCAGTACAAATTGAACTAAGATCTTGTTTAGGGTACACTAAGGTATTGATAACTGGAAAAACTGGACAGTTAAGAGCAGAACCTGACATCTCTATCTCCTTGTCCACAAACATAATAAGTAAGCACACATTAAAGCAAAACCATTCTACTAATTTAATAATCTCTTTGTAAAATGTCATCAGCATATTGTGAACTATGAAATATTTTTAAATGCTTAAAGGTATCACAGCTCTAGTGAGACTACACCTTGAGTATTGTGTTCAGTTTTGGGCACCTCGTCACAAGAAGGATGTGGAGGTGCTGGAGTGAGTGCAGAGGACAATGAAACTTGGGAAGGGTCTGGAGAATAAATCTTATAAGGAATAATCGAGGGAGCTGGGCTGTTTAGTGTGAAAAAGAGAAGGCTGAGGGGAGACCTCATGGCTGTCTACAGCTACCTGAAAGGATGTTGTGGAAAGGCTGCTGCTGGTCTCTTCTCACAGGTAAATAGTGATAGAACAAAAGGGAATGGCCTCAAGATGCGACTGGGTAGGTTTAGAGTGGACATTAGGAAACATTTTTTCCCAGCAACAGTGATCAGGCGTTGGAAAGGGCTGCGCAGGGAGATGATTGTGTCACCAACCCTGGATGTATTTAAAAGTCGTTTGGATATGGTGCTTGAGGATATGGTTTAAGGGTGAGCTTTGTAAAGTAGGGATATTGGTTGGACTTGATGATCCCGAGGGTCTTTACCAACCTGAATGTTTCTGTGATTCTGTGACTCCGTGATTCTGTATTTCATGTAACATTTTAGAGCATACCAATGTATCTTTTAATTGATGTGCCAGAGAATCAGAGACATCTCTTCACTTCATACTATGTCTCTTTTCATTAGATGCTTTTATAAAGTGGCAGGGATATTAGAACTGATAGTACAGTCCATTGCTTGGCTCTTTTTCTCAACAGCTTCCTTATGCTTAGGTGATGGTTTGGAAACTAGGGATTGCTTCCAAAAACATGAGCATAAGAGAGTTGGTCTGAATGAAAGCAACTTTGCTAAATAAAAAAGGATGTTTACATAAATGTATTTTAACTGTAGATTTCCATCATTTATTTGTGTGTAGATTAGTTCTGCTTGTGTGTGTGGGATGCTGTTTTGTACTGGACAAAATTCGGCCCCTTCCTATGGCTGTATGGAAGTCAACACAATGGGATGATTGAGAAGAGTTTTCAGCAAATGGTAACAGGTTGGATTTAATAAAAATAACAGTAAGATAAATTCAACCCTGAGACAGATAATCCAAATACTCTTTTGCCTTTTCTGTTCTTTTTTTAAATTACATTTTTCTTCCCTTCCCTTCCCTTCCCTTCCCTTCCCTTCCCTTCCCTTCCCTTCCCTT
>VWYK01113422.1:15650-29807 GCA_013399775.1 Semnornis frantzii | reverse complement strand
TGTGTGGACATACAAATTCTGCTCATTTCATTCTACATCTCATTTTCCTTTGATCCTTTATTGTATATTATTTTATGCCTGTCACCACTCAAGAATTCTGGCTACAATCATTGGAAGAGTACCTTGTGTGTTTGTTACTTAAGTTCCCATAATCCATTCAAGTAAAAACTGTAATGAAAAAAATTACCTGTGACATAAAACTATAAGATGGAAGGCAAGATAACCAACATTTAATGCACCACTTAGAGCAAAATATTGAAAACTAAACTGAAAAATAATGAATAAAGAGATATTAGAAATGCTGGTACCAAAATTCCTATAAATACTACAGGAAAAACTGAATGTATTTGGCCATTATAAAGCCTCTGAGATATTAGTTAACAGTTTATCAGTTCCAAGACAGCAGATAAAATATTGTTCCTGGGTCACATCCCATCATACCAGAGCAATGACTGAAGAGATATTATTAGGTCTGAGAATGAGAGGCTTGAAAAATAAAAAAGACTGAGATAATTTGGGCCATTTGACTGGTCCCTTATTTGAGGATAATGCTGCCTCCAGTGTCACAGAGAGAACAAAGAGTGATGTACACAAAGGGAAGAAGTGCATCAAGCTATAAAACTTAGGAAGAGAAAGAAGACAATTACCATGGCAAATGCTGTAATTTATGACTTATTTTTTAATACCACCCAAATGAATGCATGTTTTGAGGACTGAATTTCAGAGATAAGAGAATTGCAGTGACATTACAGAATGCAGGTAAGAGCAGTCTCTATTTCTGATTAACATCTCACATCCTATTGTCCTACCTTGTTATGTCTCCAAATGAGCCACAGAAAAATCTCAGATGAGAAAAGTTGTTTTATTAAAAAATTCACCCCTTTTCCCCGCACTGCACTTTTCCTCTTGTCCTCCTCCATCAGTCTCTTTGATTTTCTTTTATATATTGCAGATCCTCTGCTTCTAATGATATTTGGCTTTGGAAAATTTTAATATTTAATTACAACTTAAGGCAAAAGTATGTGTTTTCAAGTGGATCAGAAAGCAAATATGCTTGTCAGGCATAATAATTTGTAACACTGCACTAGACTGATAGATGAAAGATGATAAAATCTTTGGTTTTGAACAAATTTATTTTCCTTACTGTTCTGTCTTTTGCTCAGGACATGTATGATCCTGAGTGCATACATACACTGTGGGCATTGACAGCAATTGCTATTTTATTCTTAGAATCTGGACTATAAACATAATAAAATTCATGTAAATAATACATATGGGCTTCAAGGCATACATTTTAACCTAGGAAGAGCTGAATGCCTGTTATTTGGAAGTACAACTCTTGATTTGTTTCTCAATTTGCTAATGGTCTTACAAAATGTGTTGCTGCCCTGTTGGCTTAAAAATTGTATCGAGACTGAAGAAAACTACTTTACCTTAACCTTTATGAGGCATAACTGCTGAATTTCTCATCAATAATTCACTCAGGAAAAAAACAACCTTCTCTTAATTACCCTAAACCAGAGAAATTTAAATGCCTGTCCAAAAGAAAAAAAGTACAGTGAAAAGACCCAATTTATTAGTTATGTTGGGTTTTTTGTAATATGATAACTCATGCAACAAAATCATTCAATAGTCATAGCTACTGTTAGTATACACAATGACTTTAAGGCAGTTCTGTACAGTTAAGAGTAACTAGCACAGTTCTGATAGCTTTAGATACAGAAGTTCTGGAAAACTCAATTTTCTAATGTTTTGGTTCCTATTTTTATGCCCTCAACCTAAATATACTTTGAGAAAGATGTGATTTCACATACATGACTGATATAGCACTGTCAGGTTTTAACTGTGGGAAACGTCGAGTTTCACATAGATGCTCTCTTCCACCCCAGTGGGGTAGGGAATGGAATCAGAAGAGTAAATTTGATAAAACTCACGGGTTAAGATAAAAGCAGTCTAATAAAAAGACTAAAAAAAAAAAAAAGTGAAAAAGAACAAACAAACAAAACCAATTAAGATGAAAAGTTGCCCAGAGAAATTGTGGTTGCCTTCTCCCTGAAAGTGTTCAAGGCCATTGCAGGGGGATGGGACTAGGTGACCTTTTAAGGTCCTTTCCAACCTAAATCCTTCTGTGATTCTATGGAAAACAAATGATGCAAAAAACCCAGTTGCTCACTGCTGGCCATATGATACCTAGTGTGGCCACAGTTAACAGCAGCCCTGGGCAGCCTGCCTACCGTTCTCCTTTCTCCCAACCTCCCTTCCTCCTTGTGGTAGTTTGAGGCTGAGTGGTGCTATTTAGGAAACCTCAAAATTACAGACCTCCAGGAGCCAGAGTGTCCAGGAGATGTACTGGAAAGTCTAATCTTCTGTATTTCTTCCAGTAAGTCCTGTATCCTCATAAAACCAGCTGCAAAGTCAGCTTTCTCCCCCTTTCCCTCCCTCTCTTCTCCTGGGAGCATGCACAGGCTCTCATCTTCTGCAGGAGTAGAGGCATGGTCAGTCTTGACAATGCTGCCAATTAGGCCCAGAGCAGCTTAACTGGTCTGGAGCTTCCAAGCTGAATTTTGATCTTCATCACAATGGTTTAGGTATGGGGGTAGAGAGACAGGGGTGGGGGGCATTAGAAGGCCTGGATGTATTGGCCTGAATTGGCAGGGATGTACTATGGAATTTTGTGTATATCGTATGCTTTAGTACCATTTATGTACTTATGCAGTTGTGAATAGTTTTTCCATTTAAACTTTCCAATCCTGTCCAATCCTGTCCAATCCTGTGTGTGGACTGTTGGGGTTTTTTTGTTTGTTTGTTTGGTTTTCCCCATCTGGAAGGCTTAAAAGAGCAATCTGTCTCTCTCTGAACTAAGACATTCCTCCACAGATTTATTGCTAAACATCATAACATATTGTATGGGCTGGTCCTTTGGTCGGTTGAGGACAACTGTCCCTTCTTGAGTCCCCTCCCAACTCCCAGCCTACTCACTGTTGGGACAGTGAGAGAAACAGAAATAAAAGGCCTTGGTACTGTGTAAGCACTACTCAGCAGTAACTGAAACAACTCTGTATTATTAACATTGATTTGGTTGCAAATCCAGAACACCATCTTGTGATACACTATGAAGGCAATTAACTCTGTCTCAGCAAAATATCAGTACATGTATATGGATTGTCTCTATCGTAAGATACTCTAGTAAATCCCTGCTTATAATTTTAGGGCTTCGCTTTTGTTTTCCCTGAAGAAAATTGTCCAAAATTTTGTCTTCACATCAAAGTCTTCTTCATGAATAACTTCACAGAAGACAATGGTTTAGAATGTAAAGCAAAGTAAAGGTGGCGTATGATCTGTTCTGGTGGTTTTGCTTCTCTGAATATTAAATAAAGGTAAGATCTGACCAAAAGGTAACTCTAATCCTCTTCCTGTGAAAAGAAGAATTGATCTCTACCTTACATTTCAACAGCAGGAATAGTAATACAGAAGACATGAACTTGAGCAGAGAGAGATCTAAGATACAATATGTCTAAACTTGCATTACTGCTATTCTTTCATTTATTTGGGACTTCATTTGATAACTCTAATCAATGGGAAATTCTTAGTCCTAAAAGCACTTGGAAGTGAAATATGTCAGTTATTTGGCAGAAAAATGTCTCAGTGCTACTGAACATATAACAACAAACCTAGACAGTCTTCAACCAAACAACATAAATTCAATGGTACCACTCTCATGCAGTTATAAATTGTTCTGGGATATCTAGAACAAAGATTTAGAACAATAAATAATATCATGTTATGTAGAAGTAGCAGATGGATAGTAAATGAAATCTGTGGATAGCTGTCTTGGTTGGGGGATTTGAGAAGGAGATGCAGTTCCTTTCTGAATATTCCTGTGAATCAAATTAAGACACACATGAGGTCATATATCAAGACTATTTATTAAAGAGAGAGAATGGAACAAGCAAAACAGATGAAGACCAAAAAAAAAAAACAACTAAAACCAAAGAGAGATAGTTACCACTCCACTGTCATTCTTTGGTGGTGGGGGTGAGGGGGAGGGACTTTCCTGGGCTGCTGCTTCCAGCTTCAGATGTCCCTGGTGATGTTCCTGCCACTAAGCTGACACAACCCCAGGCTTTTATTATGTTCCTGGTTCATTTATCCTAGTTCCACCTGGCCCAGGACTTTGTCATATTCCAGGGGGTCTTTCATGTGTGCTTTCAGGGGTTGGTGCTGAGTGTCCTCTGCCCCTCTTTGCCATCCACTGTTCACCACACCCCTGGGCAGCTGCTGTCTTGGTGGGCAGAGATGATGCATCGTTCAGGCAGATCGTTCAGGATGATCTTATCTTCGTTGAGACACTTTTAATTTCTTAATGTAATCACCATGATCATAAGGTGATGTACATGTTCAAGAGAGGATACTCTCTATAGCACAGCATGATTAAAAGAACTTCCATTCTGTGACTAGTAATAGTCCCAAACAATAACAGTTTTAATTTTTATTGTTTGAGATATAGTAGCTTTAGTGAAATGCTGAAACATCAAGAGGATGTAGTACAGATTAATGATGCTTTCTGAATCTCTTCCAGATGAAAATGGGCTCTCTTTTAGAGGAAACCCCTTCACATATTGATTCAACACGCATGATAAAATGCAGACATTTGTATTTACATAGCTACAAGGTCTTGGGAAATAAAAGATATTAGTAATAGCATCAAATGATTCAGGTAGCTCATCATACTATCTCCTTCTATATTAAATTCCAACACTGCATAATGAATGGGAGCTATAAGACATCTTTGTTTTAAATGAAGTGAGCTGATGTTACTGCAAATGATAATTATCTTTTGCTACATAAGTATTCTAAATTTCCAAGAATATACGCTGTGATTTCTATATTTTATTGTGATGTATGAAATCTGACATGAAGTTTTGGGATTGGGTTTTATTTCTAAAGGTGGGCCCTAAAGGGTTGGGTTGTTTTGGTGTGTTTGGGTTTTGTTTGGTTTTTTGTTTGTTTGGTTTTTGTTTGTTTGTTCAGTTTGTGGTTTTTGTTTTTTCTTTTCTTCCTCTCCGAAATGACTGTTGTCATTAGATAAAGCGTGTCTACTAGAAAATACTTTGATAGCATTATAGAGTTAGCATTAGGAATAGCCCTGGTCAGAAAGGACACCAGATTGGCTAGTAACAACCTTTCATATATGAGTTTCGAAATGAGCTGGCAAGAGCTGGAGATTCATTTGGAAAATCAGCTTACTGAAAACACACTTCAGTGTGCTCTGTCATTTGTGGCATCCCACTGTGGGCACTAAGCCAACACAACTTAAAAGACTGTGCATCTTAAATATATGCTGATTTTTTGACCCTTGTATTTGCCTTGTAGCTTATCTAGACTTTTTATTAGATTTGGTGTGTTTATAACAGGACTTAGATACTTAAACATATTCAAGGACCGTGGGGAAGAAGCGTTGATGAATACTGGAATTTTTTTGCTTCAGCTTCACTGTGGATATTTCATTTATGACATAGAAGCACTCTAGAACTTGCACGGCTTCAAAAACGTGGGATACTGCAAGCTACAAAATGAAGACAGTCTTGTAGAAAAATATATCATTAGAGATCACAAACTTGAAAAGATGATGACTGGCAGTACTCAAGGTGTTTGTTCCTATTTACATAAGAATGAAATTAAGTGTGACTTTTGTCAGGAAGAGGCTGAAAATGAGAGCTATATACTTTCCCAGCTGATGATGCTGGAAGAATTTTGAGATACAGATGAAAATTGGCAATGGGTAGACAGGACAGTTTTCTGAACAAATTAAAGAATACCTGTTATGATGTCATGAAGAAAAGTCGAGGGAGTTCATGTATCTGTTTGCATCAGGATACTGCATGCAGTATCTGACCTGAAATGAGTTTGTCCTTGAGAATAAATTATTTGCTCCTTCAACATTTAGGGAAACAGCCTGTTGTTTTCCAGGTAGATAGTGATGGGAGGGTTTGGGCTAAGCACTACTGACTGTGATGGGAGTACTCCAGGCATCTGGTGCCCTGATTAGTCAGGAGGCCACCACTGCAACAGCAGTACTTTTCTGATAAACTGAAAACAACCTCATCTCCACTTGCAATTGCCCTTCAAAAGTAATAATGATGTGTATTAAGAATTTAATTTAGAACTGGTCAGAGCTTTTGATTCATCTTTTCTGACAGTAGCTGGATTACAATGAAGACAAGCGTGTATCTATCTGTATTTAGCTAACTATCTCCTTGTGTACTTCAGAGGTCAGTGGCTTTGGGATGGTAGGGCTGAAGTCCAGGACTGGCTCATCAGACGCCTGCATGATGGATCTGGTAAATGAATCTGTCTGTAAGTACGCAATTTTGTTATACTAGGCCCCAGTTTATTTAATTTGTGAAATCCTACTGAATCACAGACCCAGACAGTGTGACAAAATTCAAAGATCTATGTTCATTGCTGTCGTTCTTTCAAGATTTATTGTAACTAATTGTTATTTTCTGCATGACTGTAGTCATACATGAAGATACATGAAGTTATTTTCACTCATGGATATGTCTCTACAGTTCGTTGCCTCATTGTAAGAAGAAAAACTGTAAATTAAAATAATTTATTGTTATAGGAAACACAAACTAAGACCTGTCTGGAGAGACTATCACTCTGTGTTATTTTTTGTCACTTAGCAAACATGAGCTTGAATGGATTTCCAATAGCATGGAGTTTGGTACAAAGCATTTTGTGAAAAGAATGAGTAATATGGTAACTGAATTTGCCTTCTTGGTACTGTTTCTTGTTTTCCTTCCCTCACTTCATCATTTCAAATGTTCCCTTTTGTGGATTTTTCTAATCATGCTAAAAGCATAAAATTCAGCACTTAACATTGCGGATACTGAAAGACAATTCATTTGAATAGTCAGAAAATCAGTTGTTAAAAGCCTACACATATCTTTTCACAGTCTCCTTTGATTGTTTGAACTACCTGGTTTTGCCATTATGTATCTATTTGCTTTGTTTCTTGAGCAACCTACAGGGTGTTGGGTTGTTTTTTGTTTGTTTTTTTTTCCTGCTAGAGGGTTACTATGTAGTTAGGTTTAACAAATATATATTTCAAGTAGAAATGTAACTTAATAATTTTGCTGTCAAAATTTCAAGCCTTTAGTGAGTTTATGTGCTCGAAGATGAGCCTCTTAAATGTCAAGAGACTGATGCTTAGGTATAATAAAAAGAAAGCTTCAGTTAAAAAACATTCCTCACCTATCTTGATATTCAACTACTGAATCAAGCAGAAAGAAATTTACAGTTGAATCTTATAAATATTCCACTTATTTCAGGGTTATAAAACCAGTTCTGAGAAAATGTTTTTAAATGGCATTAAGTCAGAGAATTTTTTTTATCTATATAAATCAGAAAATGGCTAAAGAGTAGAAAAGCCAAAATTGTAAAGTTTGGCAATGGACTATTGCTTACATTACAAACATCCTTAAAAGTGTTGTTCATTTGGCGAAAAAGAGATCATATATTTTTGCATGGACATTTGATCATGGAAGAATTTCCAGGCTGTGGAAACCTATTAGCTAGATATGGAAGAGAATGAATTAAACACATTACAGCTGCTGATCTTCATCATCCATTTACCTATTTGTGCTGTATTAAAACAAATGTAGCATGCGTTTGCTACTCATCCAATGTCTACTGACTATGTAATGTACGTTTTTCATAAAATTTCATAATAATTTTCAAAGTTAATCTAATTTATCCAACATTGAGTTATAAATAGCATGTGCAAGAGACCTCATTATAGGTTTGGGAATCAGCTTGTAGCTGGTCTTTCTCAATGCAATATTTTTGAAAATGCAGGCGTTTATTTGGTATTACTTTGATTTGTAGTGGTTTTCATCTATGCTTGTGTTGGAAATGGGAAACATTCCTAAGAGCTCTTCATATTTTACATAAATATATAACACAGTGTGTTGCCATGCACCCATCCCAGTGCATATTCTTATGTTTAGTAGTCGATTATGATGTTCTTTCTCACAACTATCATTTTGCTACCTGATCTTCTTTTCAATGGAAAGAATGAGAATTCTGCTGTTGACTCCAGGCAAAGCAGCAACGAAGTCTTTGCTCTGCAAGCAGTCTTACTGATTTTACTTATATCACTTGCAGGTTGTGATACTACTCAGTATGCATGAGAATGATAGGATAAAGCTGTAGATCTCTCTTTNNNNTTTTTACATAAAAGGGTGCAAAGAAGCATAGAAAACAAACCATCTGAACCTCTCTTCTCAGATTTTTTTCACTTGAAGTTCATTTCTACTATGGATACTGTGAAATATGTTTTCTCTAGTACATTGTATTAGTATTTTTATTCAACAGATGCAAAACCAGCAATGGGAAAACTACTACCTGTTCTTACAGCAAACTTAAGCCCTACCAATGCAATTTGTTGTGGTCATTCTTTTTATATATGCTTATATCTTTTATCTGTTCCATACTTTCTTTCCTCTCCATGAAGTTTCTTCTTCATCACTTCCTGCATTCTCATTTGCTTCTTGACACTTAACCTTGCTTCCCATCTCCACTTCACTGTCATATTTTGTTTTGCTTTCCGTTCTTCCAATGATATTCTTCATTTCCATTCTTTTTGTTGTTGTTTTTCTTCCTCCTGCATTCTCCCCACTCAGCGCTCTTGCTCATTAAATTTTTCCCCTATACTTTCTTAGACATCATTTAACTTTCTACTTCTGTTGTCTGAGAAAACAGTCTCCCAATTTTTTTTTTTTAATGGTTGTCCTTTTTTTTTGGTCACAATTGCTGCATCTGTCTTTTTCCCTCTAATTCCATCTTCCCAGTTTCCCCCTCATTCAGTCTATTGTAGTTCAACTTCCACTACTACTTTATTTCACTTTATCCTCTGGCATCTTGCTCTGTTTTGCAGAGGAACATGGAAGGTCAACCTGCCATTAAAATAGCACAATAGAGGCAGACAAGAGTTGATTAATTCCCTCCCATCTTCTTCCCATTCTTCTGCAGTCACTCTACCCAGAGCTTGGAAAGTAGAACAGAAAGGTGGGAAGATACAAAATTGTATTTTGAAGTGTGATCATTAATGTGCTCCAGACTGTGTAGTTATTACCATCTTGATTGCTTTTCTAGAGGAGAGATATAAATCTAACAGGGAGATTTGGACTGAAAAGTTTTCCTGAAAATCTATCTAAAACTAAAATTCAGGTTTAGTTACTACCAAAAGTATTTTCAGAACATGCACGTACTTAGTATGACCTAAATTCTAAAGAATTTACAATGAAAACCCCATCCCAAAACCTAAACTAAAAGACTTGACAAAATGGACAAGCAAGTTGGATTATTACTTCCATAATGTTTTTACCTTACTTTACTTACTACTTACTGGCTTTACTTAAGAAGCTTATTCTTTTGTGATTTTCCACATTAAAACTTGTCAAATGAAAGTTAGCAGCTCCAAGAAACCCAGGTTAATTTTACACCAGTAACTGAGTTTTGGGTAATTGCCCAAACTGGATTAAAGTAGTAACTGTTTCACCATACTCCCTCCGCGGTAGAGAATTTTTTTGGTTACCTTTTCCACACGGATGGTCAAGCTGAAGTAATCTGAGTTCATGCGAAACAGTTTCTTGAGATCCACTGTGGAATAGGCAGATAAGTATTCATTTACAAAGCAGGCCCACTTGTAGGTTTTGAATCTGGCTGAACAACTGAACTCATGGAATACGTCAGTGGTGACCACTGGATACCTTGGTGGAGGAAAAAGTAGTAATCTGAAAGCCTCCCTGCTCACTTACATACCACAAGCACTTTGTCACATCAGCTGAAAACATGAGGCTTCTCTTTTATCCTTGATCCCACATATTGCTCATTCATCATGAAACCATCTGGAAAATTTCAGTTGGCAAACTGATATTTCTGCTAAGGTTGTAATCCTCACAAGCCACAGATGCTGAAAGCTGATCATTTGTTACAGTGTGTCAATTATTTTCCAGGGGCAATGGCAACAAAGTAGAAGAGAACGCCACTGCTCCTTCGGCTCTGAGTCCCCGAAGGCATGATCCTCAGGCTGCCTTGGGGCTGGTTTGGGAGATGGAAGCAGAATGGAAATGTGTGAAACAAACTAATCTCTAAAGAGCATCAGGGCAAAAGACGACTACTTCTTCACCATAAGGGTGGTGAGACACTGGAACAGGCTGCTCAGGGAGGTGGTGGAAGTCCCATCCCTGGAGGTTTTTAAGGTCAGGCTGAATGTGGCTGTGGGCACCCTGATCTAGCGGAGGGTGTCCCTGTTTGTGGCAGGGGGGTTGGAACTATATGCTCCTTGGGGTCCCTTCCAATCCTGACAATTCTGTGACACTTTCTATTCTTTATGTGTTTAGTATCATCAAAAGTTTTGGTTTTGCATGAAATATTCTGATAAATTTAGGCATATATGTGCACTCCAACTATTTATACTGTTTACCTTTCACTACGAGCCATGAAGTGTTCCGCTGTGCTTAACTTTGCAGCACATGTAATGTCCACAACAATTCAACAAATTCCCTATAAACTGAGTTATTTACCAGCTAAGAGGTCTGATTAGGGCTTTTATTTATGAGTCAAGAATGCAGTGGTGCATGAGCTAAAGCTTTTTAAAAGATTTAACTGCAAGTGATTTATTTTGTTTTGGTTTGTTTTTATCTCTGGATTCTCCTTTATATTAACAGGTGCAGTCAAAGCACAATGCATTTTTCAGAAATACAGCTTCACTAATGTTAGGTGCCATTATCTTGTCCCTCCTGATTGCCTATCACAAACCACAGAATCTCCCCATGTTGTCCCTGATTTGAGGTTGATAATTGGTTTTGATCAAGCCACATCTTCTGGGAAGGCTTGTGGGAATGAAAAGTAAATCCAACGTCAAATTGTCTAGTAGGTTAAATGTACGAGTCTTTAACCTCCTTTGTTTAGGCTTGGATTCTGAAATACAAAATGCACAAAATGAACACATATATAATTGTTGGAAAGAGTGACATGTATGATGTACAGCCAGGATGGTTCCATGTACTCTGGATTTGGTATACGATTGCCATTCACTAAATAGAAGACATATTTATAAAGATATTCAAAACAGCTCACATATCACCAAGCTGTTTTATAGGAGTGAGGCTAACTTTGTAGTAAGAAAATGTTTTCCTAGTATAATACAACATTGCTGTCCAGAACTCTGAAAATCCATTTTTCATTTTATCAGTGAATTGAGGGAAAATAAAAATTCTTACCAGGCAGGGAATAATTTGTTGGTTTTGTTGTTGTTGTTGTTTTGTTTTGGGTTTTTGTTTGTTTGTTTTGTTTTGTTTTGTTTTTTCCCCTGCATGCTGATGGGATATATACAAGCCTTAATTAACATGAGTTTATGCATTTCCTCCTTCTCTTTTATAGGGATAAATTATATGGCATTAGTTTACTTCCTGTTGTTGCATAAGCAAAATATTCATGGGAAATAAGGGTCTGTGTTAAACACTATCTAATACTGCTTATTTGCATGAAAAAATATTGAAAGATGTTGAAGATTTTCATACTCTTAGGAGATTTTGTGTACCCTAGGCTATCTGCGTTATTCCCATTGTTTCTAACATGTTTTTTTTCCTCTGACCCTTACTAGAGATTAATTTTTCTTGCTAAATTAAAAGTTTTGCCCTTCAGGTGTTCTTCTATGACTAGATACATAGCTAGTCTACTGTATACTTCTTACTCAGTTACTGTTGCATTTCTTACACAAGGAAGCATCCTCTCAGGCTAGGGTATTGTATTGACAATTCATGGACACAGAGGATGTAATTTTTTAAGATGCCATATGAAAATTCACAAAACAACAGATTGCATGGCGCTCAATTAATCCATGGGGTAGGAATAAACTCACTATATATTAAGGGAGTTAAAAGCGGATTATTCCTGATATTTAGACTACAGTTAGCTCGATGACTCTAGTTGAGATTTGAACCATTAATTCAGAATAACAGTGAAAAGAAAAAGAATATTTTTTAAGAAAAACATGGAAGAAAAGGCATAAAGGTAAAAATGGCTCACTGTGACGGTTTGGGAGTTCCCCGCCCCCCCACACATGTAAAATGACCCAGACTAGACCTCAGCCAGAGCTGGAAGTTAAGAGATGAAGCTATATTTACAGCTCAGCACAATATACAAGCAAATATATACACTATATATAGGAATATTTACAGAAACATACAAGTTTAAGGTAATACAGACACACAACACCCCTCCCAGGAATCAGAGACCCCAGGAGGGGCTCCCAACCACCTTTCCACCTTCTCCCACCCCTACCACCTTACCCCAAGGTTTTGGAGAATCAGCTGAAGGGGGATTAGAAGGAATGTGGTTAGTGAACTTATTCAACAGAGAGGAGAAACCAGAGATGCTAGAGAGCCCAAGAAGCTGCTTGCCCCTTGAAACTGCTAGCCCAAGACCCAAGTGCCTCATGACCCAAACTGCCCGCTCAAGAGACTCTCTTATCTTTTTATAAACGTCTCAGCAAGCCTATGAGTGAAGTAGACATCACCATTGTTTTCCTTCACAGCCTATAGTACAATTTTCTCTATTAAAAATATTACAATTAACTCAAACCAACACACTCACCCACAACATAAATCTTGTCTTGTGTTTGCCTCATCCAATTTAGGTTCTGAAAAAGCCATAATAAGGTCAGGGAACAGATACCAAAGGTAGCATAAAGGTGCTGGAGTTTCCTTAAGCTTCATTCATAGTTTGACAGTTAAGGAAAAAAAACAATGGAAAAGACAAAGTCACTATATAGGACTTAGATGCTTAAAGTCACTGTGGTGGAATTTAGCAGCATGCAGATGTGATTACGCTCATTTCATTGTATAAGCAATACAATATGTCTGTAATGATCGGGTGGGATATTACATTTACATTGTCCTGTACTTTAATCTTAGAATGGTTATTGATATCATTGACTGATTCCATGGTGTTATGAAAGTAAATGTCTGTAATGCCTCTTTACAAACATTCAGCTGGTTTTGACTCCCAAATCATCAGATGTCTAACAAAAAAGACTGGTATTGTTCCTATTTTAGAGTCTTTTTTTTTTTTTTTTAATATGTATATGACTAAATTTGTGTAGCCATATTTATTCATCTTTACTGCTTGTTAAGAATAATTAAAAAAAAATTTACACCCAGTAGCCCCTTTTTAAAATGATCTCTTCATTTATTTAATGATGGTTGTTATCACAATGGAAAAAAATAACAGTGGTGGGATCCAGTTTGGTTGGCTTGATCCAGATAATTTATTACTGATCTCATACTTCAAAGATCATGGAAGGTAGATCCCTAGAGTTACTGTATATTCAAGACTCTTGTTTTACCAAATACATCTCCAGATGCAGATCAGTCCTACCTAATAATAAAGACCTATGAATGCCAGGTTTCAAAAACATTACTGTGAAAAATTGGCAGGCCAGAAATCCCTCGTCTTCCACAGTAAGACTGAAAGATGGAAGAGCTGCAGTAAATAAGGGTGAACTTTATTTTTTGACTCATATTTCAGATAGTGATCTATACTGCTCAGAATTCATACTTTACTTAGAAACTCAAAGCTTGTGCAATTGTATTCATGATCTTCTTACGCACAAACTTAATGAGGTAGAAAGTTCCCTACCTTCTTAGCAAACAACAAAAATACTTGCTAGCATTTTTTTTTATAAAGCAAACACTTTGCCAAATTGTATTCAGAGTAGTGGTTTACTTGAAAGACTAGACACTATATGAATTAATAACAATTTCTAATTTTATTAAGTTAGCGTTTTAGATGCTTAAGTATTTCAGTAGAAGTGGTAAAGTTGTTTTTCACACACCATGAATGCTACCATTCCATTTCACAGTAGGACCACTTAAATATAACAGCCCTAACAATATTTGAATTGTGAGTAAAGCGGGCTGTTAAGTTGGAGAAACTAAAATTTAATGGATAGTTGTAACAGAAAGCAGTGTTTGAAGGTAATCATAGAATGGTAAGGTTGGAAGAGACCTCAAGGATCATCTAGTTCCAATGCCCTGCCATAGGCAGGGACACCTCCCACTAGTACAGGTCACTCAAGGCCTC
>VWYK01113422.1:2419-15424 GCA_013399775.1 Semnornis frantzii | reverse complement strand
GGCAGAATCCCCTCCCTTGCCCTGCTGGCTACACTTCTCTTGATGCAGCCCAGGACTCGGTTGCTGTCTGGGCTGCATGGGCACCCTGCAGGCTCATGTTGAGCTTTTCATCAACCCAGACCCCCAGGTCCTTTTCCTCAGGGCTGCTCTCCAGCCATTCACCACCCAGCCTGGATTTGTGCTTGGTAATCCTGCGCTCCCTCAGTTTCAAACCGTTCCCTCTTGTCCTGTCTTTAGACACCCTCAGGAGAAGTTCCTCATGGAATGCCCCTCAGGCTGCCTCTCAGGTAGGGTGCAAGGCCTGCAAGGGTGGTGGGGATGGCTCCCAGGATGCTGGTTTGGGGCCGTCAGGGATTTGTATATCCCTGCAAATGTGTGGGGTGCAGAGAAGGAGCCCTCCCTCCCACACTGCTGCTCCATGCAGACAAAGACCGGTTCCAGAGCACCCACCTACTTGTTCGTTAGCAGAGTCACGTGGCTGGAGCACTTAATTACTCAAGATCTGGTATAAATCCCAGTAACGCTGTGGGGAGGAGGCCACTGGGGCAGAGCGCGGCAGCAATGAAATTCATCCTTGCAATGAAGTTTGTTTCTATGTAGCTTGACTATGTAACCATCAGAGTTCAGGTTTCAATTTTTGTTTTTAATTTTTAATTTTCTTTAAAATGGGAACAGATCTGAAAGGACTATTAAAGTCCCCCAAAGGAAAAGAGACCTCAGGAATGTTTGAAAAATAATTCTGATAAAGAATGTATCTAAGATCACTAAATGTAAGACAGGTACAGCCCAAAAAATGTGACTGATAACATGTGAAGTAATTTTAAATGTAGATGCACTATTGGAACCAGGGATAAATCAAAAATGAACAACCAATAATCACACATTCTGCAATTTCCATGTGGTTTTTGAGTTTTTTATTTGTTTATGTGTTTAGGGTTTTTTTGTTTGAGTGTTTTTTTCTTTTTGTTGGAGGTCTCTTTTTTTTAAAAAAAAAAATTAAATATTTGTTCTCTTTTAAAATCTATTTTAGTCAGCTACCTATATCAGTCAGTACAGAGTTAACCTGAATGTGAGGAAACAGGAAAAAACCTTTTGGTGAAGCCTGAGATCTTCCTTTCCTCTGCTTTCATTCCTGCATCCTTCATCCTTTCCTCTTGTAACACAGACAGGATGTCTAAGAAGTAGTAAAGTCTCCTTTTCTCCAGGCTGAACAACCCCAGCTCCCTCAACCTTTCCTCATATGACTTTCCCTCCAACCCCCTCACCAGTTTTGTCACTCTCCTCTGAACCCACTCCAGTACCTCAATATCCTTCTTGAAGTGAGTGGCCCAGAACTGCACACAGTGCTCGAAATGAGGAGTCATCGGTGCCAAGTACAGGGGCAGAATTGCATCCCTAGTCCTGCTGAGCACACTATTCTTGATACAGACCAAGATGCCATTGACCTTCTGTGCCACCTGGGCATACTGCTGGCTCACGTTCAGCTGCCTGTCAACCAACACTCCCATTTGATTCTGCAGTTCATCCCTTCCTGTTTTCTTCTGTTCAAGTTATTTCATTACCTCTTATGAAAATGCCAAAAT
The DNA here is from genome assembly GCA_013399775.1 of Semnornis frantzii. Lineage (NCBI taxonomy): Eukaryota > Metazoa > Chordata > Aves > Piciformes > Ramphastidae > Semnornis > Semnornis frantzii. Next base: position 13,841 of record VWYK01113422.1, on the reverse strand, counting down.
GCAGTTTCTCCATTGTATTTTAGCCATTTCAAATGCATTTCTCAGAGACATCAAGACTGTAATTCCCAGTGATAGGACATACTGGGGTTTTACTATTGTGGCTATTACACAGCTTACTTAAACAGCTACTTATGGCCTGAAACTGTGTTTTTGGTTGAGATGTGTAAGACTTAGGCGCCTGAATGTGTCCAAAGAAAAGCAACAAGGCTGGTGAGGGTGCTGAGCACAAGCCCCATGAGGAGTAGCTGAGGGAGCTGGAGTTGTTCAGCCTGGAGAAGAGGAAGCTAAGGGGAGACCTTATTGCTCTCTACAGCTACCTGAAAGGAGGTTGTAGCCAGGCAGGGGGTTGGTCTCCTCTCCCAGGCAATCAGTGACAGACAAAAGGACACAGCCTCAAACTGCACCAGGGCAGGTTTGGGCTGGACATTATGAAGAAGTTCTTCATAGAAAAAGTGATTGCCAGTTGGAATGGGCTGCCTGGGGAGGTGGTAGAATCACCATCCCCTGAGGTGTTCAAGAGGAGGGTGGATGAGGCACTTAGTGCCATGGTTTAGATAATGAGAAGGATTAGGTGATAGGTTGGACTCAATGATCTCAAAGGTATTTTCCAACCTGGTTGATTCTGTGACTGTACAAAATTGCTTTGTCTTTATGATGATTTCTTTCAGCAGCTTCCACAAAGAGGACTGCAGGCTAAGTGATCTAGAAATCTGAGAAATCTAGAAGCTGATACAACAATAAAGTGGACAAGCTTCATCACCAAACCGATCCTAACAGGCAGAGGCTTCTTTTCCTTGGAGGAAATGTCCTAAATGGAAAATGCTTCTTGTTTTGCTAAAATTTGATGATGAATGCAGATCAAGTACTCCTGGTTCCATCAAAATTTGTCTACTTTTTCAATATGGCTATCAGGCACCTTAGCAAGCTAAAGGAGAAAGTGTACTGGTCACACCTGTGATTGCCTGCTGCCAACATATCTTCCTGGCTTTTTTTTTTTTTTTTCTCTGTGTGTCTGTGTGTGTGTGTGTGAAGCAAATCTACAGGCAATTAAGAGCTCTATGGAGTTCATTAATGAGTAACAGATCTATATTTATGGCCTTTCAGAGGAAAACTTCAATTTCCTCCCAGCTTCCTCCCTCACACAGCGTATTGACATTAGAGGCAATAGAAAGAGAAAACAATGTTTCTGTATTGCATGTTTTATCCTATACTCCTAAACCCATGTGAAGATGAACATGCCATATTTTTCATGAAAACAAAAAACAGTTGCATCAAAGTTTCCTTTGCACGCGGGCTAGAAACATTGCAACGAAAGATGGAATTTTTCAAAAACCTTGTCTTTCATGTAGCAATACACTATATACATACTATAAATACAATCTCAGAAAAAATGGCATGTATGAATGAGCCTACCTCTGACAAATGTAACCATGTATTAGGAATTACGCTTTCTAATCTAATCTTGTTCCTGCTTCTGTTCCTGGTGTGCCCAGGCTTTGTGATGCTGAAGTATGACAGAGACTGAAGAGCCTATGCAGCTTTGGCAGCTTTTGCACTGTAGAGCATTGAGTAGCCTGCTGGCTCACAGTTTGGGCAGAACAGTGTTGCCTTGCAAAAGGTTGCTGCAATTTTGTATCTCCAAGCATAAACAGGAAATAAGAGTGAAAAATAACACCTCTTTGAGATATGCCAGCATTCTTCCTCACAGGCTTTTACTTCTACTCTGATTCCCTTAGGAGGCTAGGAGCACAGTATACCCTAAAATTCAGCTTTTAAATGAGATAAAATCTCTGTAATCATTACTGGAAATCAGAAAATCTTGTTTTCCTACCAGGTAATTTAAAATTGCCTAAGAGTTTTACACTTAAACAAAATTCTTCTAAGAATTCTTCTTAGACTAAGAACCACGAAAATGACCAGAGCATACAAAGCACACTTTTTTTTTACAGTATTTTGAAAGTCAACAAGTAACTTAAAAGATATTTTTTTAACTTAAAGATACAGTACCCTAGGATCTACAGCAGTTAGAAAAACAGTCGAACACACCATTTTTCTATAAGTTGTTTGCACTGGTTGGCCTTCACTCTGAGTAAGCCCTGGTGCAGCTTGAGACTGTGTCCTCTTGTTCTGTCACTGGTTGCCTAGGAGAATTGACCAACCCTCACCTGGCTACGACCTCCTTTCAGGTAGTTGTAGAGAGCAGTGAGGTCTCCCTTGAGCCTCTTTTTCTCCAGGCTGAACAATCCCAGCTCCCTCAGCTGCTCCTCATGGGGTTTGTGCTCCAGGCCCCTCACCAGCCTTGTTGCCTTTCTCTGGACATGTTTAGGCACCTCGACATCTTTCGTAAATTGAGGGGCCCAGAACTGGACACAGTACTCAAGGTGTGGCCTAACCATTGCTGAGTACAGGGGCAGAATGACCTCTCTGGTCTTGCTGGCCACATATGATTTAGGCTGGCCAGTGACTGCCTTGAGAGCATCCCTGGAGAGAGGGACTTGGGGATGCTGTTGGATGAGAAGGTCAACATGACCTACCAGTGTGCACTTGCAGCCCAGAAAGCCAATTGTATGCTGGGCTGTGTCAAAAGAAGCATGGTCGGCAGGTCAAGGGAGGTGATTCTCCCTCTCTAATCCACTATGGCGAGATCCAACCTGGAGTATTGCATCCAGTTCTGGAACCCCTATTACAAGAAAGATCTAGACAAGCTGGAGCCCAGAGAAGGGCCAGGAGGATAATCAGAGGCTGCAGCTCCTCTCCTATGAGGACAGACTAAGAGAGTTGGGGCCGTTTAGTCTGGAGAAGAGGATACTCCATGGAGACCTTATTGTGGCCTTCCACTATCTGAAGGGGGTCTACAGGAAAGCCGATGAGGGACTTTTTAGGATGTTGCATGGTGACAGGACTAGGGGGAATGGAGCAAAACTAGAAGTGGATAGGTTCAGATTAGATGTTAGGAAGAAGTTCTTCACCATGAGGGTGGTGAGACACTGGAACAGGTTGCCCAGGGAGGTGGTGGAGGCCACATCCCTGGAGGTTTTTAAGGCCAGGCCGGATGGGGCTCTGGGCAACCTGGTCTAGTGTGAGGTGTCCCTGCCCATGGCAGAGGGATTGGAACTACATGATCCTTGAGGTCCCTTCCAACCCTTACAATTCTGTGGTTCTACGTTTCTATAGAAAAGTAAATTTGGAAAAAGATTTCTGGGATACCAAACATATATGATATGATACTGTATAATTTCTGTAATGGTGTGATAGGTTGGTGATGTAACAGAGAAAAGTCAACAAATCTGTGAAGCATGTGAGAAGAAAGTAAACTTACTATACTCATTAGCATTTAGTCTTTACTATTGAGCTACATATCAAATGGCTTTCCTGGTGCTCTTCTAAAGAAATTAAGCATGTCAAAGTAATTGTTGCTCTAGTTGGCTGTTTGGTCATTTGGTTGGATGACAAAATTTCAACACTAACCAACTCAAACCCAGGGAAAAGTCAACTTTTTGACAAATGACAAATATTTTTTTATTTTTATTTGGACATCAGTTTTATTAAAAGTCTTTATGTTAAACTTGAAAAACCCTGCAATATCCTTGAAATGTCAGGAGAAAACTTGATCACATAAAAATGAATAATCTGGTAAAACTAGAGTAAATTCACTAATTTTCCATGTCACTTAATCTAACTTCTATCAGAAAACAGTTCAGTTAAAATAATTTTCCCATAACAGCTTCAAATGAAAAATAATTTCCTAGGCATATTAAGAGGCTTGGCTTCTGAGTTCAAACCTGCACATTGGTCTTCCCTGCTCGTGAGCTGAAAATAAAGTTTAGAAAACCTTTGTGCTTAATCAAGTATGAAACTTCTCTCTGTGTGTGAAATTCTCTTTAATAATTTCTATGTGATGATGTTTAGAAAATATACAGTTGAAGAATAAGTACAATCTGTGAAAACATAATGCTAGTAAGAGGTATTTACAATAACTTTTCCTTTAAAAAGTGATGTATAAGGAATAATGTTACCTTCCCTTCCTTATACAAACAGAAAACTGTTTGGTTTCATCTTTATTCTCCTCAGTGCTTTGGCAACATGTCCTTACATACTTTGACTACATCTAAATAGGCTACAAGAGTTTGGGCTCTTCAGCCTGGAGAAGAGAAGGCTTTGAGGAGACCTTATAGTAACCTTCTAGTATCTGAAGGGAGCCTACAGGAAAGCTGAGAAGGGATTATTTACAATGACAGGACAAGGGGCAGTGGGTTTAAACTGGAAGAGAGGAGATTTAAACTGGATGTTAGGAGGAAGTTCTTTCCAGTTGAGGGTGGTGAGGCACTGGCACAGGTTGCCCAGGGTGGTTGTGGCTGCTCCCTCCCTGGGGGGGTTCAAGGCCAGGTTGGATGAGGCCTTGAGTGACCTGTACTAGTGGGAGGGGTCCCTGCCTATGGCGAGGGCTTGGAACTAGATGATCCTTGAGGTCCCTTCCAACCTTACTATTCTATGATTCTATAAATAGCAGGTCCTATTGCACTAGGAGGCACTTTTTTTTTTCTTTCTTTTTTTTCTTTTTCTTTTAATACTTTATTCTTGCTGCATATTTTTTTCATCTCTGAAATGATACTGGATAGTTTGTTAGAGCACCACATTGATTTGATGGCCAGTCTGGACAGCTGCAGTCTCCTCTTGTTCTCCCCTAACCGATTCTGCTGCATCTGTTGCAAGGAAAAGCTTTGAAAACCTAAACTGAGCATAGGAGATGTAGTCCTGGAAAGCACGGGACAAGATGCATGGCAAAAGGGCTAGCAAAGAAAAGCCTGAGAAGCTTTGTGGCATCAGGGAGCTCTGGTAAGCTGGCACAGCAACTGATAGAAATCAGGGAGTTCACCACTCTGCATAGTGAACTGGTGTCTCCCTTGTCACTGTCTGGATAACCTGCTGCAGGGCCATAGATTTACAGATTGCATCGAGCTAGAAGGGACCCTTAAAGGTCATCTTGTCCAACCCTGCTGCAGTCAGAAGGGACACCTTCAACTACAGCAGGTGGCATCAGGTCTGATCATGAGTATCTCCAGGGATTGGGCCTCAACCGCATCCCTGAACAATCTGTTCCAGTATTTTACTACTCTCATTGTAAGGAACTTCCTCCTTACATCTAACCTAAATCAACCCTGCTTCAGTTTAAAACCATTGTCCCTCATCCTATTGCTACAAGCCCTTCTAAACAGTCCTTTCCCAGACTTCCTGTAGGTCCATTTATCTATTTATCGGAATGTAGCTATAAGGGTTCCTCAGAACCTTCTCTTCTGCAGGCTGAGCATCCCCAATTTTTTCAGTCTGTCTTCATAGGAAAGGTACTCCAACCCTCTGATCATCTTGACCCTCCTCTGGACCACTCCAGCAGGTCCGTGTTTCTCTTCTACTGGGGGCCCTTGAGCTGAGCACAGTACTCCAGCTCTCTTCAGCCTTCATCAAATGCCCACAACACCTTGCCTTGTGACCTGCTTCTTCTCACGGCAGAAGACAGTAACCTCTAACAGAGCTTGCTAGAAGCCCAACAATATCACTGTTGAGCACGTAGCAGGGGAATCTTTGCTTCTACTTCAGTTTTAACAACTTAAAAAAAAAAAAAAAAGTCTGTATCCCTTCAATACGACTTTCAACACCTTGAGTGTTGAAGACATCTTCAGGGTAGACAAAATACTGTGTATCAACAAGGTCTTAAGCCTTCCAGTTTCATAATTAATAGAAGGCCATTAAAAAATATACTACTGCTCATATGACAAAAGCCAAGTGTCAATATTTAAATGGTTATCTGTTTCCCTTACTTGCTGCATACACCATTTTACTTGATATTTCTTGGTTTACAATATGTGTGAGTCAGCTGTCATCAGGAACTAATGCTGGTCTGCAAACAAAAGTAGACAATCTGCTAACAAAAACAGAATGGATATGTAGATTGAAAATGGTTTCTCTTTCATTTAAGGCCAAATTGGCCAACGCTACCCTCCAAAATGGAAGATGTGTCAGTCAACGGTATCTCTCACCATTATTTATTAATTCAGGCCTTGATTATTCTATCAGATTCAAACTGGCAATGCATCTGTAGTTACATGTGCAGTGTTCATAACACATTACAATGATTTGTCATTTAGTTAAAATAGCTATTTAAATAATAAATTATTTATATAATCTATAATATTAACAATACTGACACAGGACTGCCAATTCTTTTCCTGCAGAACTGTTTTTCTTCTCTTATTGTTCTCCAAGGAAAGGAATCTCTAGGTCCTGTTGATTTTGTGTTCCTCATAAATAAGGATATTCATTTTTTGTTGCTTCATTGAACAAGGCTTCACAACCCTGAAATTACTTATCCAACCTGATATGCCTATTACCCTCAAACTTTCCACATTCTTCCTAAGGAAAACAGCAGAACCTGACATAATTTTACCCACCCTGTGGCTACTTTAGGCAGTGACTTTTTCCTTGTTGGAGTGGCAGAATTTTCTCAGCGTAACTCATGCCCCACAGTTTCATTTGAACATGAAGGCATTTTTTCCCAGCTTTTGAGTGTTCATCCCTAGACTTTCTCACATAAAGATGTAAAAGGGCTGAAGTACATCCCCAAGTATTTCTCATCTCTTTTAGAAAAGCTGTTTCAGTATACCCATATTATTCACTCATTTAATTTGCAAACCTGCAATTTGATTCTCTGCCTTGTGCTGCACGTCCCAGGCCTCAGTCAAATAGATCATTTAGAGGAATGAAGTTACCAGGTGAGGCCACATTGGGGACGAGAAACAAATTTGCTTGCTGGTCTGCATAGAGGTGTTGGGAGACCTGTCAGAGAATAGAAATACAGAGAGTGGTACAAAGATGTTTGGGCTCTGGAAGAAGGCAATGAATTTCATGAGCAAGGGGCTTGCTTTGCATCCTTCTACAAGTGCCACCTGCCTCACACTTCTTTTCACCCTTTAGAAGAAATCATTTATCTATTTCATTCTGAAACACTATTAAAAATTTGTGCCCTCTTCCAATTGTACAATGGGCCACCAGAATGCTGCAGCCTGTAATCCACAAAACACTCCTTCAGCTGTACAAATTACTCTCCATCTCCCATACAGTAGAGCAGGCAGGGACCTGTTCTCCCCTTAAAGTCACAGGTTGTCATTCCTATTGAATACATCCTTCCCACATCATGGATTGCCACAGCAACAGGAAATGCTTCTGTTGTCTTCGCAAGCAGGGATGGTAGGTGCTAGAGAAGGGTGGCAAGGGCAGACAAAGCGGGAGTTGAAGAAGTGCTCCAGTGAAACATTTTGTGGAGTACTGTCAGATAGAGTTTCCAAAGTGAATCCATCTTAAATACAAAAACCCATTCTTCTCTAAGAACAAAATCACACAGTATAAATAAACCCAGGGGTTTTGCTTTGCAGATACACACTGCTCTGAACCAAACTGCTAGTGTAGGCACAGCATGTATTGTTGAAGAAGAGAGGCACTGCAGCTAAAGTAGGGCAGCTCATATATGGGGTGTCCCTATGCTGGAGTGTCTCTTGCAGTCCGTTCACCCAAAGACAGCTATGCTTTTAAGTCAACAGGTGCCTAAAATGCAGAGGGAAAGATGGGAATGTGCTACAAAGACTGCTTTCTCTCCTGCTTTCCTGTACTGTGTTGTTGTTTATTTGTGCTTTCTCGTACACTGTCCTGATGTAACAATTGAAAACTGCGACTCCTGTCCATCTCTGGCCTTTGGAGCCCAGAGGCATGGTGGTGAAGTAACAGGATATATAGTAAAGAGGCATCATTTCTAGCAGGTCAGGCACCCAAGAACATCCTCAGAGCATGACACTAGATCGGCAATGTTTTTGAAAGATGGACATGAATTTTATTTATTTATTTACTTATTTATTGTACACTGCCAAAGCTATATTTGCACTCTCCAGACATGGTGACAGACAAGCAATGGAAAATAAAGAATTAGGATGGAGGAACAATGGACCACTTCAATGAAACACTCTATTTTTGGGAAACAGCTTCTTTCTGAGTACTGCTTAGCAATGAAAATGGGGTCTGTGTCTTGGTTTATTTTTTTAATTTCAGGAACAGGGGGAAATATTTGAGAGCTACTTGGACTATGACCTCTGAGTAGTGGGATAAGCCATCTGTTTTGGGCATAGAGAATGGCCGAATTCCTCTGCTCATTGAGGTATTAGATGATCATGTTATTAATTTTATATGTTCTCCTATCTTCACTTCCCAGCTGCTAGTTTCTCACTCTACTTAGCAATAAAAATCTTTCCTACAGGAGATTCACCAATTTGTCTTATTTTCTTTTTTTCCTCCCCGCTTGTCACACTTAACTTTGGTTTTAGGGGTCAGGAAGGAAGACAACCCTTGCTGTGCTTTGATATGCAGGTATCATTCCAGTTCTTGCTAAAAAGCCCTTTAAATCAGTTTAGCTCATGCAAATGTGCAGATTCTGCTTTCATCCTTGTTGGCTGCATAAAGGATTTTATTTTGAGCCTAAAAACTGGAAGAGGCTTTTGCCAGCTTGATATCAAATACGAATTTTAAGTAATAGTTCTCCTAACTACTTGCAAAAGCAGATTGAAACCACTCAAGACAGGAAATTCAGCTACTGTTGGTGCACGTGTGCCTATGTGTGTGTGACTGAATAGGTGTGAAGAACTTTTTGTTTGTTCTGTATATCGAATACAGCCATTTTGTTCTTTTTGAAAAAAATGTTTTTTCCCCATTGTTGTCTAAAACTCAGCTAGAACATACACATCTCATGGCAAATTATAAAATAACAAAAATATTTTTATGTCTTTAACATGGGTTCTGCCAGCAGAAGGAAAATTTTGGGGTTTTGTAATGCAACAGTATAATCATGGGTCCAGGTATGACTACTTCCTTTGCAGTGAAGAGCTTCTCATGTCTGCACTAGATGCCTAAGAGTGACAGGATTTGTATGGTCTTTGGGGCAATGCATTACAGGCCTTTGACACTGTTCCCCACAGATTACTTGTGGACAAACTGGATGTCATGGCTTGGACAAGCACAGTTCTGTTGAATAAAGCACTGTCTGGATGAATGGGCCCAAAGGGTGGTGGTCAGTGGAGTTAAATCCAGCTGGCAGCTGGTCACAAGTGGCATTCCTCAAGGCTCAGTGCTGGGATTAAGTCTATTTAGCATCTTCATTGATGATCTTGATGAAGACACAGTGTGTCATCAGTAAGTTCACAGATGACACCAAATTAGGGCTGCCCAAGGAGGTGGTTGAGTCATCAACCCTGAATGTGTTTAGAGGCCATTTGGATGTGGTGTTTGGGAAAATGGTTTAGGGCTGAACCTTGTAGATTAGGGTTATCAGTTGGATTTAGTGATCCCAAGGACCTTTTCCAACCGGAACATTTCTGGTATTCTGTGATTCTAAACTACAATTATGTTGCATATGATGGAGAGATCTGTAATCTATTTCTAAAGAATTTATCAAAATTGCTAAGAATTCCCTTATAAATATAAATACTTCCAACAGAATTAATAAATTCTGTTAGGAAATATTGATGCAGAAGTTTCTCTCATTTTCGGTATGGAATTGATAGGGCCATGAGTGTTTTTATCTGCTTGACTTCCTGACACCTCACTGCACAGTGTCTATAAAAGCAGTGTTGGCAGAAAAGATGTGAGTTAGTGAGCCAGAGAAGTGGACCTGCGACCAAAGAGTGGACTTCGTTATCTGGGGAGATGTACTGCTTCTGGTAAAAAATGCATATTATATTATAATCAACATGCTCCTGCTGAAGTCTTTACCTCTTCAAATCATAATTTACCATCAGAATACTATTTTCTGAAAAAAAAATATTTAGCATATTAGGACAAAACTAGTTTCACTGTTTCCCAACTAAAGCTGACTACCTTTATAATTGTAAAACTACTGCCAGATATATCTTGAGCATGAATTTTTAAGAAGCTTGATGTAGACAAACGTTACTTGAAAAGTGAAATCTTGAAGCAGTTTTTAACTCCCTTTTCCTTTATGCTATTTAGCTTAAAGACAGTTTAATTATTTTTCTCTGAATCTGGAGTTAATGCTGGATTAAAATTCCATGTCAGATTAATTTTGTGGAATCATAATCACTTAAGTGCAAAACAAGAAAGACTGATTTCAGTTGTAGCTATGGAGAGGCTACCCATTATTGTCCAAATAGATGAATAATTATTTGAACTGTTTCCTGTGCTCAGCCAAAGCTTAAACACAAGGTAGAGTGGATGGAGAAGCAAACACTGAAAATGTAGAAGTGTTAACTCATTCTGAAAACAAATAGTGGTTCTGCAGAGCCTTTTGCTATTAATGGCTATGCCATGTGCACTTTATTAAGAGAAAAGATTGTCTCTGTTAGATAAGGTGTTATGGAAGTGCAGACATATGTCTCAGTTAATGGGCTTTTTGTATGGGGGAAATAAATGTGCTGTGTTCAGAGTGAAGTACTGGTACAAATATGAGACATGGCTGGACAAAAGACTATGTATGGTGAAAATTGGGCATTGCAGTGACAGGAAGACAAAACAGATGGGGTGCAGAGGGGAGTAAAGGGTGCTGGGGGCTGAACAGGGCATTCCCAGATGAAAGAGGGCACAATGGCAGAGCTCACATGTGGGATCATGCAGTGGGGAGGGATGTCACTGGAAGGCTGAAAATAACAAAGAAGGGTGAAGCAACTTTGTGGGGATGTCCTGGAGACGAAGGAGCTCAGTGGTGTTTTGAGGTGCTGTAGGAGATGGAGAAACCACTCCAAGTGCCCACCTCCCATTCCCACTGCACAGCTCCTGGCTCTGTTTGCAGATGCCAAATCACCAAACCCCAAGTCAGTCTCATCCTGCTGCTGTGGGAAGAGAAAAAGGTGAGAAGAAGGACACAGAGGCCTGCAAAGGAATTGCTGCTGTTTCTTTCTGGGAGTGTATCTGCACAGTGGGAGCTGTTTCTGTCCCTTCATCCAGGCTTGTCCTTCAGCAGCAAGAGGAAAAGCCTTACAGACCTTTCCCTGTCCTCTGATATAAGAAAAGCCAACAGCTGCCTACCCTGGCTGCTGGTCAGCATGTCTTGAGCAAGGCTTGAAGCAGCTGGCCAGGAAGCCTGTGGCATGGGCTCTGAGGAAACCCATCTGGCTTTGGATTGATAAAAATTTCTCCAATAGGAATGATTTAAGTATAGTTTATCCTTCCCTGCAACAGGGAAGAGAGTGGAATAGGTTACCCTCGCCCCTGTAATTTTTGTTTCAAGGAAGCACACACACTATCACACTGCCCAGAGAGTATAGGCAGCTTCCTCAGTTCATTTATCAACAGCACCAAGTGATGAGATACTCTGTCCCACAAAGTGTCACTGAAAATATCTTTTTTTTTTTTTTTTTGTTAAGATTTCTTT
>VWYK01113411.1:26000-36326 GCA_013399775.1 Semnornis frantzii | reverse complement strand
CCCCGGTCAAGACAGGGGTTATTTTAACCCCCTCCAATCGACAATAAAAAGAAACCAATTAAACCAGCAAGAGAAAAAAATCCTTAGACTCACCCCTAGAAGTGAAGTTGCCATCACACAAAAGTGCCCTCCTCTCAGAGGATCTTTTTTATATTGATAAATCAGAGGCAGTGTTTTTTTTAGAGGTGTGCAATACAATGATCAGTTCCGCCCATTCCACCACAATTGTAGCTCCCTCGCCGGCTTTGAAGTGCCGCTGAGCCACCGCCAACCAATCCCCGGCCTCGACGACGTGACTGCGTGAGGTCATCAGCGCTGTCGAGCCCCACTGACGACGGGGCTCGACAGTGCTGATGACCTCACGCACTCACATCGTTGGACGCTCCTGTCCCGGTCCCGGTTCTAGTCCCGGTCCCGGTTCTAGTCCTCTTTCACAGAGGCCCTGCGCTCGGGTCGAGCTGTTTCCTCCCAGCTACTCCTTTTCCATCACTCAGTGTCCCTTTGCGCGTTATCTGACAACAGGTTATTTGGGATGTTTGAGAGGTTTTACATTTGTTTGGATTTCTATATCATCGTTATCTCAGCCTTACTATTATTATCGCAACGATGGACGAGTGTGGGAGCATCCCAGCTCCCCACGGGATCCCCTCTGCTCAGTTCTCCCTCTCCCCTTTATTTCGATACTTGTCTCAGCAAGCGGTAGGGGGATGGTGGTGGTGTCTGTGTGTGAAACACTTCAGGCGCCTGCTGGCTGCTGTGTGTAGTCGTCCGTCCTTCCATCCCCCTTCATCCTCTCCCCCCCGCACCGCCCTCTCCGTTTTCAGGCGTGATTTTGGTCCGGAGATAAGCGGAGGAGCTTTGCGAAGCGCGTCCCCGGCGGAGCCCGCCAGAGCGGCACAAGTCCCTGCCGCCTGGTCCCGGAGCGACCGGGGGTCGGAGGTGACCGCTTCGCTCCTCTAGGCTCCTTGCCCAATGCCAAGAGGCTGTGGGGAGGGGCAGAGGCGGCGCAGGCCGGCGAGGGGAGCCGTCCGCTGAGGCCACCCTGGCCCGGCCAGGTGCGCGCACCCTTGCAGTTTTTCCGCAGCAACGTCCTCACGGAGCTTTGCTTCCCGAGGGTTGTTTTTCTCCTTCTCTTGGCTTCAGTTTTGACCCGTTTCCGTGTCGTGGGGATATTGACTGTACATCATATCTATTGATCAAGGGGGTAACGTACATTATCATACTTTGAAGTAAGAGTGAAGTAAATTAATGAACTGCTTTCTTTCTCCGAAGGCTGGCGGTTACCATAAATGTCGCGTTTCTCTCCGCGAAGCTGCTCTGAATGATTTTAGCCTGTTGAGAAGGCGTGACAGGCCAGCCCAGAAGGAGGAAGGGGTGGAGGAAGGAGGGAACTCCGTTTAACAAATAAAAAAGAATTAACTTCATTGCTTTGGTCTCCTTCTATAATGATATTCATTTTACAGACCTAACGCACACTTGTTTAAATTTCGGGTTTAATTTAATCAATACTATCACCCGCAACGAGGGGAAGAACATTTCCTGGAGATACTCCCTTGTATGAATGCTTATTAACTTTTTATCTCTACTTCCTTTATCTGCTGGAAGTGGGGAGGAACTATTAAGACATAGATCAGAAAGCGTAAAAGTAAAACAAGCATCGTGAGCTTTATATTTTAGAGGAACAGAAAATCGCATTTGTGTGGTGTACCAGGTTAGGTAAAAAGATCGACACGCATTCCTTTCATCCCCAGAAAGTCTCAGACACTTTGCCATCCACTGGAGAAGGAGCAAGCGTTAGCGATATATCTTTTTTTAGGAGAGGCTCGCCGGGTGGGTTTTCCATTCGCATTCGTATTTTGTCTGCACTTGTCTGCCCCAGAGGAAACGTGCCCTTTCTTGATCTTTTTCGTGGGTTTTTTGTTTGTTTGGTTTTTTTTTTTTTGTGGTTTTGTTTTTTTTTTTGTTTTGGTAGTTTTTTTAAATTTTTGTTTGTTTGAATAGAAGTGCTTTAAAGCTTAAGCAAATATGTCATGGAGAAAAAAAAGGAACGGTGTCATATATNGGGGAAGGTAAGTAATACAGTAGAACCGAAGAGAAATCACTATCCTGTTAATGTCATCCTACTGCTACTCTAGTAATTTCACTGAGGCTGGAAAATCAGCAGCTACTGAACTTTCAGAGTGGCGAGCTGAGCTTCTCTGAATTCACCACGGAAACATCTGTAACCTTCTCCCTTTGTATACATTGCCTGCTGGGCAAAGGATTTAAGGAAGCTTACAATTTTGTTTGCATTTGCTTTATTGACCACTGCACTTAAGGGTGCAGTACATCAACATAATATGCAGGTGGAGGTGGGGGGAAGCCAGCAAGGAGAGTTTTTCCCGAAATCAATGAAAACTTTTTTTTTTTTTTTTTTTTTTCCCCCATTTGAAGTTTAATGTACGGGAGTAGATAAATGCTCGTGCTGTTTCTTGAAAACCTGTGGGATCCACTCTCAATAAAGCTAAAATCTATTAGCATTCTATATGCATCTGCAGCATAAATTTCATTTGAATTTCAAATTTAATAAACCAGGAGGTTTTTAATCATCCCTGGTTTTATTTGTTTGATATTAACATGCTTATTGACCGGGTCTGTTGACCAGTTTGATCATTACAGGACAGCAAAAAGTTAATTAAAACGACCACAGCTCCTTAATCATATCATCTGTCTCATCCATGTCGCTCCCTTTATTACAGGCTATGATGGATAGTCTCCCAGATTAATTTCTCTGTTTCTTCGATTTGGACAACAGCTTTTGGGACCTAATTTACATCCTGGGAACAACTTGCTCAAGTCTACCTAACGTCTTGTGTCTACAATATACATTAGCAATCTCGGAACTTTAGCCACAAAGATAGCCGTGCTATTCTTTCCGGGAAGGGGCAATTTTCCTCGGGAGCAAACAAACAAACAAACAAACAAAACCCCAGACAAAACCTATCCTCCGATCTGCTGCCGGCGAGCAGACAGAGGTGGACAGACAGCTGAACCAGGAGTGCTTGTCTGCCTGCACACAGATCTACCGAAGTGTAAGGGTAAGATGTCTCTTTGGGGAAACAGAGGTCTGTGCTGTTTGAAAAGGCGCAGCTGTAAAGATGAACCTGACTGCTGACCACGCTGTATGTTGAATGTCAGTGAGGGAGTGCATTTCATTCCAGCCTTGCGCCAGTCTGGGGGCATACACATTAGATCCTGAGCCACCTTACGCCTTCTGGCTGCATGGCTCCTCTCCGCCGTCTTCCGAGCGCACAGCGAGGACGAAGCCCTGGTTCACCAGCGGCTTCCAGCCCCGCTCACCGGGTCTGCATGGGGAAAATCCCCTGAACGGGGGCCTTTCCCTCGCCCTCCCCGGGCTCCGTGCGCTGGAGGCCACTACCTTCCTATCCAGTTGGCCTCACCGCGCCGCGCCCACTGTCCCTGGGGAGGTGGCCAAGAGGTGTCTTCTCCGTCAGCCACCTTCACCTGAAAGACATACTGAGGGGTGGCAACCAACTGTTCAGGCGCGGGAGGGCTCGGTATGGACCGGGAGAGGAAAAAGGGGAATACCACGTAAACGAAACAAAACAACCACCGTCCAGAAAGGATCGTGAGATGCTTGGCGGTTGCCGAGCATAAGGGGTGATTAATGTCGTTCGTTAAACTCCATTCGCACCTGGGTTTTGCTGTGGTTTACCTGGGACTTTTCTGTCATTACCTCGCTGGGCAGCTGCACTGACCGGGGCTCGCAGACAGGCACCAACTGCAGCCCGGCGGCAGCAAACAGTACATGTGTGCCTGCACCTGTAACCGTGAGGTTACTGGTGCTGTTTCTTCCATCGGTGCAAATTGGTCTGTTACAGGAACCTGCTAACTCGGCCAGGCTCCTTATCCTCTGCCTACCTTGAGTTTCCCAGTCTGGTCGCGGTGCAGAGCGCAACTTTGCACGGCCTGACTGCTCCCACGGCCCGGCTAAGGGGAGATGCCCGTCAGAGATCGGGCATCTGGCTGAGCTACTTCGGACAGGGCACACACCGACCTGCCTGCTAGCAGCCGGCCGAGGGAACTGACACCGTTGTCTTTGGGTATTTATTAATTTATTTGTCTGGGGCTGTGATAAGGAAAAGAGGAAGGGAGGGGAGAGAAATTAAAAAAAAAAAAAAAACAGCAAGCTGGCTGAGTCCTGAAAGGTCCCTATAATTAGATTAGATTAGTCCGGGAAGAAGCCGTGCACTTGCTGGTGAGCGAGTGCCTGGGGAGGGAGAGAAAGAAACATCTTCACGCTCACACTGTTTACACTGCTGGTGTGCGCCCAGAGCTGACCTCCTTCTTCTCCATTTTTTTCTCCTGCCCCCAGCCCCTCATCCTCCCGCTACATGTTATAGCTGTGCTCGAACTAGCGGTTCCTGGGAGGTCATGTAAGTACCGAGAGGCACCAGCGAGGAGAGAAAGCTCCCGAACTGGGCAAAACGCGGAGCTCCGCCGCCGCCCTCAGAGCCGGGCGCCTGGGTCCTTCCCCGAATAGATTTGTTTAAGCTATTTTCTTTTTTCCTGTTATATATCACTTTCTCCCAGGCACCGCTTACAGTTAAAAACTACTAAATTCTTCTTCTCAGCGGTATTGATTTCTTTTCATTCTGCTCCGTTAGCAGAGAAGGCAATGCTTCCAGATTATCCCACGTCTCCTCCAGACGGTTGACAATTGCAATCGCAGTTTCGGGAAGATAAATGTTACTTTGGGAATTGTGTTTAATTACAAATAATCTAGGAGCTGCTCTGGGTCCGATGGTTTAACCACACATGTGTTCAAATCATTGTACAAGCTTTACAAACGGGTGACAAGATGCAGTAAACGTTTGAAAAACCGGTGTGCAAGACAGGACGTTCCCATTATATAGTCTGCCTAAAGCTGCGTCATGTTCCGAAATATATGCTATTTTTAGATAAACATAAACACACAAATATATAAACACACACACATATATATATATGCTCGTGTGTGCGTATATGTGCTTGTATATGTATGTGTGTGATGGACACTTAGAAAAACGGCTTTCCATGCATATATGTTTGCATGTATTTATTTCTTTGTTCTACTAACTGCACAGGAGCGTCAATCTGGCAAACAAAATAAAATAATCATTTAAACAGAAAATCTTCTCTTGCTGCCTTTTGAGAAGTGGAGGAAGTCGTGGTGCTCCGGGAAAAGCCGTACCTCCGGAGCACTAAGCCGGGAAGGGTTCGCCCACCTCGGTTCGCACTCCAGGAGTGCACCGCAGTCTTCTCTTGAATGCAGAGCTCCTGTGATCTGACTTGAGAGACCCTAATATTGATATATTTACTGTTCCTCTTTCAATGTAGCTGCCACCTTTCCCTGTCGTTATTTGCCTATATGGCAGAGCAATTAGGTCACCCCCCCTCTCGCCGCTCCCCCACCTCCAGCAGCCTTATTAAGTTGATGGGAGCGGGAGGGGAGGCGGGCAAGCAACGAGAAGGCGGCAAGGTGGCGAACAGGTTATTCTCTTAACCCGACCTGGCCGCAGGAGCGAGATGAGCAACACTGAACAGATGTCCCCATTTAAGCCATTCTTTTCCCACATGCCTGCTGGATGCTGCCAGGGCGCAGGAAGCTTGCTGCAGACCTGGCCCATTCCCGGCCATTATGGCCAAGTTATTCTGGACCAGTGAGCACGAACAAAATAGGCTTCAGATCGCGTGCTTGAGAATAATTCGACTCCGAGCCCTGGAAGANGTGTCA
Source organism: Semnornis frantzii (assembly GCA_013399775.1). Taxonomy (NCBI): domain Eukaryota; kingdom Metazoa; phylum Chordata; class Aves; order Piciformes; family Ramphastidae; genus Semnornis; species Semnornis frantzii. Next base: position 30,550 of record VWYK01113411.1, on the reverse strand, counting down.
GCCCCTTCCCCCTCCCTCTCTTCGTCAAATATGGTATAATTTACAGAGCAACTTAATAATCCGAGGGGCACCGCAAAAGCCCTTTGCGTTGTAAACCGCTTCTAATTACCTGCCAGAGCAATTAGCTGACTATCACGAAGAAATTAGATCGCTCAATGTAGCATAAATAATGCGAATAATTTTGTAAGGAGAATGGAAAGCGAGACCTGGTGTTTCTTTATAAGGAAATAACACCTCGTACTGTACGAACCCTACATGAACACATATTAATGTCTAGGCATGCACGGAAATGAATCCGAACATGAACCCTCTGGCTTAGATTCAGCACTTTCTTCATTTACATATGCGGGGTGAAAGTCGGCTTCCAGGCGTTTAGATACAGAGCTCTTCCAGATCACAGTAATTAACACATAGCGACTTCAATAGGAAAACCTGTTTTCCAGATGATTTTTACAATGCGGCTTTATGTCTCATTTGGCAGTTTAAATAGCTGGAGTTGTTTTCTGGCTGCATCTCCGCTATCATCTGTTGAGCATATTTTGCCTAGAATACTGACCAAAACTTCCGAGCTCATTTTTGTGAAAAATAGATGACTGATATACTAGGCATGCCTAGAGATTTCGGGAGGCTTTTAGTCTCGTGTGGATTAGTTCTTGGAGAAGATTTTATAGAACCGCCTTGGAAGCTTATGCTATATTAACAATTACATTTTTTTTTTTTCTTGCTGCATTTCACCTTGAAGGATCGAAAGCTTTCTCCGCTATACTCACTGGTTGGATATTTTAGCTCAAGAGGAAAACGCTGTTTTCCAAACTAAAATATACGAGTAATAGACAATCTGCAGGGATATAAATCCCCTTTGCGGGATAGTTCTTCACGGGGCTGAATCTGCTGCTGCAAAACTGAGGAAGGAGATTGTGCCTACAAACGGCAGGACCGTCGTGTGATGGAATTGCCTTTACAGCTGAGTTCAGCTGAAGTGGATTTGTTTCTGTTGTGTTCTTGCCCTCCACCTCCCCGTACTACTCAGTCCTACTGAGAAATCTAGAAGTGAAGGTACCAGAACGTAGTGAGGCTCATTCCAATCTCAAACTACAGCTAGTTCCTGCTCGGAGGCACTCTGGGATTTAGCATAACTCGTTATAGTACTGCTCCGGGTTATGGATAAACACAACTAATTAGATTTCTCTTTGATAAATAGAAGCATTAGCGTGCACTGTGACTCTTTTAAACGCATCTTCGAATGGAGGGAAACCTGAATGCATGAGGAAATCTCTCAAAAAATTCAGGGCACTTTCTCCCCCTGCTCGAACGCTAATACAGCAGCTACGAAGTGTCTCATCAGATTCCCTTGTCCCCAGGTTGTCTCCGCAAAAGACGCAGTTACAGCTGAACATGGTTTCTAAGCTTCTTCAGGTCTTGAACGGGACGGCTCAGCTGTTTCGCAGCCCCCACGTAGTACATACTGAATTGTACAACGTGTTTAACGATTCTTGCTCGGCGGCTAATTAGAGACGGCTTTGAAGCTCCATTACCGGCAGCAAAATTATTGCGGTCAGTTTAGGCCAAATTCTCCAGTCCTTAATGGAGCGAAACTCCCATTGAAGTCAATGGGATAGAAGTCAATGGGCGTTGTGCTCTATTAAGGAGCACAGAATGTGTCCCTTTGTGATGCAGAGATTAAAAATCGGTATCGGTAAAATGGACGTTTAAGACGGTCACACTCTCGGGGCGGGATCTCGTCTGCCACACGGGAAGGGCCCGATCCACCACGTGGGCTCAGCCCAGTGGCTCCCGGGGGGGACGCTGAGGGCAGAGGGGTTATTAATCATCAATCGGGGCCGGACGTAAGGAGTTTTCCGTCGCTTCTGAAAGGAGCAAATTTTCAGCATCCCGCGGGCTTCAGCCCCCTGAGAGCAGAGGGAGAGTGGTACTCTGGGAGAAATGTGGTCCACCCCGTGGCCCCGAGCTGATTCTCAACCTCCCGGCGAAATGGGGGCGTCCCAGGTTGGCACCTCCCCGCCCCCTGGGTGATGTCCCTAGCCACTGAAGGAAGAGGCACGATCCTAAGCAGAGATTTGGATGTCGAAGCTCCTGCTTAAGGCAACAGGAACCAGCCGCTGTGGAGACCGTAGACAGTGTGCGCTGGGACAGGAGCTCAACGCTTCGAAAGTCACGCTCCTAATCCTGACTACCCACTGTCGTCTACGCAATTTGACAGCCAAATTCGGAGCGCAGGCTTAAGTTGCTGGTTTGGCCAAACCCTTGGCCTCTAAAGTGGGATTTGACCGTGCATTATAAAACATTTCCTTATTACAGGCGCGAAATAGCACTGAAAGTGGGTGAGGAGACGCCCGTTTCACACAACCGAAGGAAGCGCGGCAGGTTGCTTGAATAGGGCTGTAGCTCAATATTCCTTCTCTCTGTGGGGGACTGGCGGAGGGGGAGGGAGAATATAGCGATCTTCCTTTCTTCTTGTTCCTGCCCTAGTGGAAAGTAAAAGCCTTCAGTAAAACTTTGCAGCGTTTTTTCCCCGAGCTCGGAGGGGCACACACAGCTGATCCTCCAGGAAGCTGTGCACAATTAAGACTCATTTTCTTTCTGCTGGAACAATTAATTGTACAAATGAAAGGTCAGACATGTGCTTTTCCTATGTTTATCAACCACAATAATGAGCCCCTTCTATTTTTTCTGCCAGCGCTTTATATTGCAACAAAGTGCTGCCGCAGTGCCTTTTCTCGGGGTAAACATCTTCAAAGGCGATTCAGCTCAGCCCGCGCGATACGTACACGCACACACACACACACACACACACACATACTTTAAAATGATGCAATGGCCGAAGAAAGGTGAGGCCAGCCTCGCCGTTCTTGAAAACTGGCAAAAGGAAGGCACCTTTTACCCTGCTGCACTCCTCTTGTGCCCCTAGCCGAGCCTGACTGATCCCAAGGGGCTCGATCCTGCCCCCACAGTGTTTCTTTGTCCCTCGTGGTTCATATTACAGCACAAGATGTATCCTGCCCCTCTTCCCCAGAGATATGGGCCACATTGGCAAATTTTTACTGCTAGCTTCCAGATCATAAATCTACTTACTACCAAAGAGGTAGGCTGGCAACATCTTATCCACAACAAGTTTTGTGTCCATTGTAGGAGACTTCTGCTGACATTTTCGAGCATAAAACATGAGCCTGCCAATTCAGTTTTTCACACCACATCGGTGTGGTGCGTTTGCTGGACTACATCTACTACCTGTGGAATAGAAGTGTGATGTCAAATATTTTCATGGACAGGTTCACTTTTCTGTCCCTCTTATTTGAGGAACAGGCAAGTCATCACCAGGATTGTGCTTGGGGGAACATAGCAAAGTAGTTTTCTCCCAGCCCTGCATGCAACTGTCCAGGACATTCACCCTGTGTATGATGATCCTTAACTTCAATATGTTCACGTTCACAGTGGTTTTGTTTTTCACTGATTTTAGCCTTACTGAATACAAATACTGGTATACATGAACTGATGGAGGAGAGCAACCCTACTGGGAATGGGAAACAGATTTCAGGAGACACACAATAATTGTGAGCAGAGTTTTTATGTTGAAGCAGTCGACCACATTGTGCCTCTTCAGGATCACATCAATTTAAAGTTTTTTAAGTCATGTTGGCCTGAAATGCCAGGAAGATTTCTCAGAAAGCTCAGTCTCCACAAGTACCCAAAATGTGTCTTTTTCTTCTTTGGGCTGGTATCACTGCTCTACTCCTTGCAACATGCATCAAGAGGTCGCTTTGTATTCCTGGCATCTATGGATAAGCAAGTTTGGTTTAAACTAGCAGGACATTCTGAATGACTTCAGTTGGCCTTTGGATCCAGCCTTTCTGCCACAACTAACCAGAGAAAAATATTGATCATAAGCCTAGCTCCAACATGGACATGTAGGCTGACATTTTAAGTCCAGCAAACATGGAGCACTTAGGCAAACTGAAGCCAATGTCATTGCTCCAGGTATGTTTAGCTATTTGTCTGACGGCAGTACAAGAGCTACAAAATACAAGGTCAAAGAGACCCTCGGTGAGTAGGGTGCGGTTGGTAGTAAGTCTCTGCTCTCCAGAAGGGCTGCTCGCTGTTATGCCAATGGAAAATCGTTCTGCAGGCACAGAGCAAGTTCTCATCTGAAGTTTACTCTAGTGGCGTGTTTCACAGAAGGAAAACTCTAAATGCATACATTTGCCACAGTCAGAGAGAGAAGCATCTCTGGGCTCTAAACAACACCGAGACAAGCAGCTGGTCCAAGCTGAAGATGGTTGAGCCTAAGCATGTGAAGAAGAAATCTGCTCACACCTCTCAAGGGGGCTCCTGAGTTCTGGCAGGGAGTCTGCTTTGCCTGGCAGGTCACACCTGTGACCTTCTGTCCGACTCGCAGCTCCCCTGTGCTGCAGCACACCGCAGCCCTTCTGCCGCGGTGACAGCCTGGGAGGGCGCAGCACAAAGGGCGCGGGCGGGCGCGGCCCACCCTGTCCGTCCCCCCTCCGCCCCCAGTCCCACCCCTCCGCCCGCTC
>VWYK01113411.1:13215-24562 GCA_013399775.1 Semnornis frantzii | reverse complement strand
GGATCCCTGCCCTCTAGCAAGTCGACTGTGCCACATAGCTTGGTGTCATCTGCAGACTTGCTGAAGGTGCATTGATTCCTCCGTCCTCTGTTCATGCTATTTTAAAGATAGGTGAAACAGAAATTTCATAGCTAAGTGGATTTTCTGAAATGGTTAAAATCCATTCACTGGTTAACTAGAAATCTGTTTACATTGGGTGGAAAAAAATTTTCCACAGGGTAGAAAGTTTAAAATTGATATTTTACAAAGTATAAGATAGGGATATTTTGTGTATGATACCAGTAAGTGTTAATTTGACCTTGCACAAAACTTGGGGACAGTTTCAAGTATGAATTTAGGAACCTTGTTATGTTACTCGTAAAGACACATTTCACTTTCTGGGGAAAACTGACATTAAGTCTATGCTACTTTTTGTGGAATTACTGTTTCCACAGAATCATTCAACAGATAACATCATGTTAGTAGCTATTAATTTATTCATCTACTTTCTGCTGTGCTAGGAATACTGCCTTCAACTGTTAAAGAAGCAGCTGGCTTTTTTATATAAATAAACTGGGCTCTGAGACTGTCAGTCTTCTTTGTTTGACAGAGAGGAGTTCCCGCCTGCACTGAAAGAATAGCTCAACATCTGTCATCCCATTCTCTGCAATGGCCCAAAATCAGGAAGACTACAGCTGTCCTGTTCCTTTCAGATACTTCTTGGATAGAGAAGTAGGAGGACTGAGTATTTGGTCAGTGTGTTCATCATGCATTAAGCAAGTCTCTACAAGCCCTTGCATCATGTAATCGTATTGTTTTCACACTGCTTGAATAGTAGAATTTACCATTTAAAATGTCTTTGGAATTTTGATCCTATTATGTTGGTTTTGTGTGTGTTTGGTGTTTCGTGTGGTTGGTTTTTTAATTTTTTTTTTAACAATGTCTAATTAGTTTAATCCAAACCTGTATCTGTTAATAAAACATATTTTAATTGAAATGGTGTTTAGTGGTAATTTATATTCAAGCTTATAACACATGGGCATGTAAATTGCAGATGAATATATGTGTGTAAAGCAGAAATACTCTTATAAGTTGGGACTTACACTACATCTGCTGAGTGCTGGATGAAGTTGAAAACAAGGGAAGTAAATTAGCTTTTGATGTACACCTGTGTGGATCAGAGTAGAGAGAGAAGAGGAGGGAGGAGATGGAAGAGGCCAGGAAGAATATGTTACCATGTAAAAGAAGTGTTTGACCATATAATCTCATCAATTCTTTAGTTTAATAGCCATCAAATTAGTCTAAAGCAAAAACCAGAATAGAAATTCAAGTAACTTACTGAATTAATTACACTACCCTCTTCCAATAGTTGGGCTGCCTGTCACACACATAGTGACAGTTAGGCTGTAGTTATGTGATTATTTTCATTTGGCTTACATCCATGCTGCCACTGAAAGAACAGCTCAGCACCTCAGTCATGCTGTTACATCCTGCTTAGATTCAGTCATGCTGTTACATCCTGCTTAGATTCAAGACCTCTACTTACTGCTGATCTTAGAAGAATGGTAGCAGAAAGGAGGCAGTTTCTCAGTAAGGCTGATCTTGATCCATTAAAGGTTTTCTAAATAAAAAGAAATGGAATATATCTGATACAGAAATTCCAGTCTAATCTCAAGGAATTTACTTTTAGCAGGTGCTAGAACAGTGAGAGCTTACTGAACTTTATCAGATCATAATTAGGGGAGACTTTAATGTGTCACCACCAATTGCAGAAAAATGGTATCTGATCTTGCATAACAAGAGCAAATAAAAAACCCAAATGTTGTTGGTGCTTGCTCTCTACAGATAGAAGAATCAGCCTGAGTTCATAGCCTCTGTTGCAGAATTCAGGAAAACCTGTGCTGAAGAAGAGGATCGTGAACAATAAGCTCCTTTCCCTTCAGTCTCTCTGGGTCAGGAACTGAATGCCTTCCATTTTCTCTGTTTCTTTCCATGTACATACTAAACTTGTCTCTGCCCTCTATGGAGTGACATACTCTTCATTCAGGCCTCCAGATTTTTTGAGACAGCAATTGATTTAGTGCCTCCTCAGATCTCTGTCTCCATAGTGTTGGAATCTTATATCCAGAGGCATGAGGGAAAATTTTAGTCAAAATGACAGTAGCTTAAAGGAAGCAAAGACACTTGCCAGGTGACCCAAAAGTGAGTCTTCCTGCATGTGTCTGCACCGTGTAACTGAGTTACAAAATCACGGAAAACATCCAGTTGGAAGACGCCTCAAATATCATCCAGTTCAGCCTTCGACCCAACACTGAAAGGTCAACACTAAACCATGTCCCTAAATACCAGGTCCACACTCTGCTTAAACACCTCCAGGGATGATGACTNCCCCTCAGATTCCTCCAGACTAAAGAACTCCAGCTCCCTCACACACTCCTCGTAGGCCATGTGCTCCAGACCCTTAGTGAGCCTCATTGCCGTCTCTGAACATGCTCCAGAACCTTGATGTCTTTCGTGTAGTGAGGGGCCCACAACTGAACACAATACTCAAGATTTGTCCACAATACTCAAGATTTGTCCTTACCAGTGACGAGTACATGGGGATGTTATTTGCCTTCCCTCATTCCCCAGTTTTGTTAGCTGTCTTATTTGTAAACTAAATCAGATCTGGACTGTAAGTTTCCAACAGAACTATATCAGTTGTCAGTTCTGCATGGCCTTCTCATGAGATGATGCCAGTTAAGTGTTTTGCATTTTCTTTCTAGTTTGTAGTTTTGGGGTTTATACTAATTTCAAACTTTTTTTTTTTTTTGGGGAAACAATGCAGAACAGAATTTAGTTTTCTTATCTGCCTGTTTATGAGATCTGAGAGTAAGAGTATTTTGTTTTGGTCTCTGAAGCTTGGGAAAACCACCAAATATTGTGACATTCACAAGAAAAGTACAAGAATTGTTAACATCCTAACTAGTCTTGGGGATGTTTTGACTGAGTACCTCTCCGAATCTTTTCAGGCAGCTCCTGAAAGTTAATAAGCTTAGGAAGAGTTTAATGAGTATATAGTCACTGAAGTAACTTGTAGCATTTGTCTTTGTCTTATGGAAAGAAATCACACATAAACTACTCATTATTTGTGATATGTAGTTTGTGCTTTGGGTTGACAGCCTTCAGAAGTATGTTTTGATCCTGATCTGTCCATTCCTGAATCCAACTCCTGCATCTGGTTTGTCTGCCACTGAGTCCAATCTAGGACTTTGCAGTGCCCGCCCTATGGCATCAGTGGTGACAGTGATATAATTGCCATCAGTGGGATTTGGTTCAGAGTTGGTTAATTTTATTGTTATTCTCATTAAAGCTGTTTTAGTTTTCCAATTCTTAAGTCTCTCTCTTTTATTCCATTTCCCTTCACCCTCTGAGAAGGGAGAGGGCTTCCTACAGAGCATCTGTCATTCATTTAGTGGCCAAGTCCCTCTGTCTCAGGTGAGAAAGATGGAATTGCCCCTGAGTTCTAGACCACATAATATAGCCAACATTATTGTTAGTTAAATTGTGGCCTGAACAGCGTGAAAGCAGATCTGATGTGAAAAGAGGAGGCCTTGAATACAAAGATTACTTGGGGGTCCAGCCCTCTTAAGGCAAAGAAAAAAATAGTTGAGTGACCAGGCAGGGACCACCTTTGGGGATATGTGTCATGGGTGGTTGCACAGGTCACCACGATGCAGGGTCACTATTCACACAGTGAGAATGTTGCAGTGTCATGCCTGTGCTGCTGATTCAGCTCCTTATCAGCCCTTGGCTTGGAGCTTTGATAGCTGATGTGACAAACCATAAATAATGGAAGGTCAAACTGAGCAATGTTGTTCATTCTGACCTTCTAATACTTCTGGCTTATTAGATCAGTCATTAGAGTTTCAGCAGGCTGCTAAGAAGCAAAGTACAGTGGCTATAAGCTGCCAGATCCTTGCCTCCTCACAGACTGCCTTTCTGTGTAGTTATTAAATGCATCTCAATGCAAAAGCTGTATGTTCTCTGAAGGAAAGTAGGTTACAAAAGAGGGTGAAAATCACCAAGTGACCAAATATAAAACGTGGCCATGTATAAAAAGAATCTATCACAAAGCAAACGAACAAACCAACCAACCACCACCTCAAAAATAACCCCCACACGACAACAAAAAGCTCATTGCTGTCAGGACAAGTAATTTTGTCTATTAATCAAAGGGATATAAGTGATAATGTAAGAAAATAAGATAATGAGAACTATCAGAATTTGACTGCCTCTTCTAAAATTCTGAAGTTAAGTTCAATAGTTTCCATTCTAAGGCTGTTTATGCTTCTTGTAACATGAAATTATCCATTACGACTGGGGATTTTTCCATACCAGTGATCTGCCAAATCTTAAGTATTTTAGAAAAAAAAAGTTTCAGAATTTGGATTTCCATTCTAAAATTAATTTTAGAACCAAGGCTTCCAGGAGACCATAGAGTAGCCTTCCAGTATCTGAAGGGTGCCTGCAGGAAGGCTGGGGAGGGACTATTGACAAGGTGTTGCAATGACAGGACAAGGGGCAATGGGTTAAAACTGGCAGAGGGGAGATTGAAAGGGGATGTTCGGAGGAAATTCTTTGCAGTGCGGGTGGTGAGACACTGGCACAGGTTGCCCAGGGAGGTTGTGGCTGCTCCCTCCCTGGCGGTGTTCAAGGCCAGGTTGGATGAGGCCTTGAGGGACCTGTACTAGTGGGAGGGGTCCCTGCCTATGGCAGGGAGTTGGAACTAGATGATCCTTGAGGTCCCTTCCAACCTTACCATTCGATGATTCTATGATTCTATAACTTAGCTCCTTCTAAGAATGATTTTACAATTAATTTGTTGAACAGGTCTAGATGGATTTTAAAAAAGGGAGAAGTAGGATCACAAGGGGTAGGCTAGAAGGGGAAAGATGCTGCTAGCACAAACTTCCCTCAAGATTTGCTTCAAGATTTTACGGTTGCAAAGCAAATAGTTATAAAATCTACTGGCAGGACCTGTAGATGGTCCTGTGGTAGGTTCATACGGAGCTCAGTAACTACCACTGCTGTTGCCTCTATGTTATCTTGACTTGTAGAAGGTGCTGATGTGCATCACAAGATACCAGCTGTTCCAAAGAGCCACCCTGGCCAACAGTATGGTTCAACAGAGCAGAGATCCTATTTAGTTGGAGTGTCAAAAAAAAACAAAATGGAAGCTAAAAAAGGTAATCCCTGTATCCTGAAAATTAGCACACAAAACACTTTTAAGGCTGTGCATTCAACTGAGCAATTAGAAGGGACGAAATGAAGATTTTCTTGTCAGCCTTTTGTGTTCCCTTTTATGTTATGAATCAACCTGTAAATACATAGTCAATCTTTCCTCCCCCTTCCCCACCCCCCCAGCTTTCTCACTTTGTTCTGAGCATGGGCACAGGCAATTCTGGAGGACCAAGCCAGGATACTTTAACATCAAAAGCTAGGACAACACGAAAAAGTGAGAAGTTGCCATAAATGAAACCATAACTGGGGGAAAGCAAGCTCTCTTGGGGAAAACAGAGGGGATGTTATGTGGGGAAAAAGATTCTCCTGGAACCATAATTCTAGGAATGACCTCTCACCTATCTTGATTTTGTCCCTGTGGTAGATTCAAGTTCCTCATGTGATTCAAGTGAGTGGTTGATAGGTGGAATGCACTCGCTGTGTATTCCTTATTTTCTGAGTGCACAACTTCAGGTACTCAGGATCAATTCATGGAAGTGCTGACTACTCACAGATGCTGCTGAAATCAGTGGGACTTGTGGTTTAAAGTACCATAAAAATGCTAAGCATCTTGGAAAATCTATCTCTTAGCACATCCTATTGAGGACCCCAAATCAGTGGACATTTCCTTCAATCTTGGCCATAACGCCTCAGCACTTCAGTTCCCCATCTGTAGTGTGGGTCTAACAGTACAATCTCCACATCTTTAAAGATAAATTAATTAGTGTTTGAGAAGCACTCAGAAACTCTAGCAAAGAATGCTATAGAAACACCTATAAAGATATTAATAATTCAGTATTCTGCAGAGGGTTTGAATGATATGCAGTAAGGAAGGCATGGAGCCACATATTGAGTGATAAGAATAAAAAGAATATTGAACAGCTGCTCACTGAGGGAGCATCGTCCATCCTATGCACTGAATGATGTATGTGTCTGTGCAGTTAAAGACTTATTATCATGCATATGTGCAACGAGCTCAAATTAAAGTTGCAAAGGCAAGTTTAATTATGATTGTTCTGAAGTTGAGAGGGCTTAAATTCGCAACGTGGAAGTGTTTGCAACAAATATGTTGTGTGTTAACATCTCTGCATTTTCACGTTTGCCTCCTGAAGATGTGGAGAGTGTGTCAGTGGAGCCAGCAATCACTTACATAAAGCAGCCACATGGCTTGGTTCATTCTGGGAGGAAATGTATTGGTTTCCAAGGGATCTACACCAGGAGCAGATTTGGCTCAGATCATCTTATCTCATGTAGCTTCATAGTGGCTGCTGGATAGACGTAAGGCATTAAATGCATTCGGAGAAAGAGTAACAGGCTTTACTTTGTCTTTTGGGTTTACTTTGTGTCAGGGCTGTTTTATTTAATTTTTTTTTTTTTTTTTGGTGGTTAATGTAGCATTTGGAGAATCACATCAACTTCCATCCCTAAAATGAAGTTACTGCCAAAGCAAAAATTCCTGTATTTACATATAAATATCCCCATTCAGCATGACTGAATACCTTTCTCATTTATAATGAAATGGCAGCATCCACAACAATCAAATTCTAAGACACAGATGTTAGATTAAACTGACTGTACATATCTTTGGATCCAAAGCCAATCTTTCAGAAATTTTACCTGATCCACGTGAATAATCCTTACTAAACCTATTCTGAATGATGAGTAGATTCCTAGATACGATTACTCGATCCCGTCTGAACAGTTTGTAAGACCTTTACAATAAAAAAGACCCAGACTGCTGGCCCCTTCTGTCTCCCTCAAGGATGTTAAGTCTATTTTTGCTATGCCATCTATCTTTAAATCAAGACCAAAGGCTTGGATTTTCATAGTGACCTGGAGCAGTTAATGAACACTGTGGTCTTCTATTATTTGTGACCAAACCACAATCTGGTCACTTCAAACCTGTCACCTTGTTAACACTTCAAGTGCTGGAAAGAATGAGAGCATTTAAAATGTTGCTTGGTCATTTAAACACAAATAAAAATGTCCACTTCTCTTTCTTTATTTTCACTGTATCCTACATTTTGTAACACATGTGATGGATTCCAAACTAGATGTGTCCCTGTTCCAGTTTATAGTTTCTTGTAATGCTAATTAAAAGGTCATTTCAGAGACAATTCTACCACCCCTTTCTAGGAGAGAATTAAAAATATTAAATAATTTTGTTTTATGCAAACCCATACTTTTATTTTGCATTTTAAAATGCTGTTCTGAGCACGGAAAGGAGAAAGCCTCATTGTTTATTTACATAACTCTCTTTTACCTCTTTTTCTTTTTTTTTTTTTTCTTCCGAGAAACATAACTTATTATCTACCCCAAGATTAAAAGCAGTCTAAACCACATAACTGCAAGAAATAGCTATCTTGTTGATTTTCAGAAAGTGTACAATACTCCATCTAATGTATTCAATGAATTATTTATTTCTTAAAGAGATATAATAAATCTTTACCTACTGTATTTGATGATTTTCATAGCAGGAATAATAAGTAACATGATTTGAGTGTGATTGGAAGCAGGTACTGTGAGGGGGGGTGAAGGGAGGTCAATTTAGACTATTTACCAAGCGTGTTGGAAGAGGGTGTATCTGTAAACAGAGTGGACATTGCTGCTGCTCACTCAAAATTTCTATGAGATGAAGAAAAAAGCAGATATATTTTCAGTGAAATTACAGAGCAGGATTGTTACATTTTGAAGGAGCATCTTAGGTGCAAAAGCACAATAGTGTTGTTCAGCACCATTGTTCTCCGTTACATTGGAGTGAATCCAAAGTAATTCCATTGATTTCAGTGGACTTTCATTGGGCTAACTGAGAATAGAATCTGACTCCATGTTAGCTGGGGGTGGGGGAAGTGACAGGAATATAAATAACCCCAGATAAGTATCTGAAATACAAATATTCTGCAAGATGGCTTCTATCTTTTAAGACTGTTCATATACCACATAGGAAAATTTCTGAATCAATCCTCTCCCTTTTTGTTCTTAGAGTTAAAACAAGTTAAAGCTTGGGGATTGTTTCTGGTGCTATTGCATATTACTAATGCCATGTCCTGAAGCATCAACTGAAGCATCTCAAGAGTACCTCAGAAGTATGCCATCCCACAATAGACTCTGAATCTGCCAAAAGGTTTAGATTAGTCCAGTTTTTCTTGGTGGTTATTAAGTGGAGTTGGTGAGTTCTCTCTCTGGCTGCCATGTGTCTGCACAGTGGCTAACAGCTGAATAAACAGGAGCATGAACGGCAAGCCTTTTTTTGTTAGTGTTTTCCAAGATACTCAGAAGAATCTTGCAGAATATTTATGTGCAATACAGGCATTTCAGGGGTTTACAGTGCCTTGCCTTGCCTTTGCCTTGCCTTGCCTTGCCTTGCCTTGCCTTTGCCTTGCCTTGCCTTTGCCTTGCCTTGCCTTGCCTTGCCTTCCCTTCCCTTGCCTTTCCTTGCCTTGCCTTGCCTTGCCTTGCCTTGCCTTGCCTTCCCTTGCCTTGCCTTGCCTTGCCTTGCCTTCCCTTGCCTTGCCTTGCCTTGCCTTGCCTTGCCTTGCCTTGCCTTCCCTTGCCATAGACACTGAGTATTAATGTTTACTGATGGGGTAGGAACTGTAGTTCAAGTAGACCTTCTCTTGTCTTCTTCTGCAAGAAGATGTATTTAGCAAGAGTAACCTGTGGTGGAATCTTGCTCTAGATAGAATCAGCAGCAAACTGGTACCACCTCTCTCTACATTTATCAGTATGCATCATCTATTCACTTCTTGAGGTTTTCAGGATATAAATTTTTACAGCACCAATGATCTGGAAGAACCAGACCTCAAGGCCATTTAAAGACTATAGGTCTGAATATATGTACATTATCAATATTTTAGCCATCAAGATACCTGACCTTCAGGTTATGCTGTTAAACAGCAAACAATCTGACTTAAATAATTTGAACTTATACCTTTCCTACGTAAATATGTCTTCTGTAAACAGCTATTCTAAGCATCTGCTTGCAAAAATGACTTAGTAATTTGCATCTGTTGACTTCATGGCAGATTCTGGTTTCATTTTTGGGAAGAGTTTACCTCAATAATTCCTGTTAGTCAATACCACTGGTAATAAAACACACTGCTAGCATACCTAAAGAGATAAATTATTGCCTCACAGGTTTTTTGTTTGTATTTTTAAATTTTCTTTTGCCCATTTTTTTTCCCCCCCTTTAAAGTGTTTCAGAATCATAGAATAGAATCACAGAATAGTTTAGGTTGGAAGGGACCTCAAAGATCATCCAGGTCCACCCCCCTGCCATGGGCAGGGACACCTGCCAGGACACCTCCCGCTAGAACAGGTCACTCAAGGCCTCCTCCAACCTGGCCTTGAACACCTCCAGGGAGGGAGCAGTCACAACCTCCCTGGGCAAACTGTGCCAGTGCCTTACCACTTTGGTCTTACTCTTCCCTTTTGCTCTGGAGTTTTGTGTAACTGCTTAGTTAACACTTGCACTTCTGCTACACTGGAAAGCTTTTTACTAACAGTGCAACTGAACTCAGCACAAATGTAGTTCCAAACTTTAGCTGAGACAATAAATAAAACTTGTTTATCTACCAGTCATACACACAGGCTCATTCTGTACATAAGAGTAAAACAATCAATAGCATTCATGTGGCAATACAAATAGCATGCCAGCCTATTGGAAATTCCCCTCAAAGACAGCTGAACAGATACTGATGTTGTGAAACCAGCTTATTTCAGGACTGAATTTGACCTCACCAGATGCAGGTGTCCACAGCAGTACCTGGTGCACCTCTTTTACCAGCCATGGTGGGGAGAGAGACTTCCCTGTTATTGGGATCTCTTGAAAATAGTTACTTGTTTGTCTGAGTTGGGAGCAGACAGGATCATTCCAGATGCAAACATTTCCCACCAGCTCCCTCCATCTCCATTGCCAGTTCCCTCTGTCTGGAGTAATGATTTGTTGGCTATGAAGACCCTGTAGGAAGTGTAAACTGTCACTTACCTGTGACCAGTAGGCAGACTCTTAACAGGAAGCACTTGGAAGAAGATGGGGCAAAGTAAACCAAGGGTTTTGACTCTATAATCTCAGCCACATCAGTGGGAAGACTTGGGCAAAGCCAAAAACCACATCTGTCTCAAAAGAGCCCTGATCTCTGTGACAAGAAGCATGTTCCTCTAACCTCACAGCTGTCACATCTAGCATTTATCATAGCTCCTCGGGTTTGTTATAGGATAAAGAATGTATTTGCAGTTGGAAAAAGAAAATTAAAAAGCTCTCTCGGATTTAAGCTTATTCAGATGATGTACAGCTCAACTGTCAGTCTTCTGCCTTTATTAAACTGGAGTTCACAGAGAATCCTGTTGAAATAAACCTCCCATGTTTTCCTGCTCATTGCTTGCTTTTTAAGTTAAATTCTCCATTTTGCTTTGTCAAATGTGGTATAGTTGAGGGAACAGAAGTCTTACTTTGTTCAATACGTGGGAAATGTAACAGCATTGGTTCTGCCCTGCTGTTGTAGCCAACAGTGTTTTCTCATGGCACCAAGAATAGGCTTTCCACATTAACATCAGGCAGTACCTGCTAAATCAGCCTTCAAGCTTCTTGATGCTTAAATTAAGACTTTTACATATTTATTCCTGGCTTTACTATACTGAGAAGAACTGCTAAATTACCAGTAAAATATTTCTTAAACAATAATTAGAATAAACTTTCAAAGTCAACTTCACATCCATTTTTCTTCTTACAACAAATTAAGTTCTTTGACAATAGGAGGGTACTTGGGATTTGGTTATCACTTAATAAAGAGCATCTGCACATCAGCATTGCTATAGGAGTGTTGTGTCCCATTAAGGTATTAATTTTTTTGAGGCATGATGGAAAATTGGAGCAGGTTCAGAGAGCTGCAGGAATGATTGGAGGCTTGGAAAGCACTCCTTGCAGTGACAGCCTGAAGGAACTCGATCTACCTAGTTTAAGAGGTAAAGAAGCTACCCGGCTGTGGTCTGTAACCTTCTGTGTAGTTAGGTATTAGTTGAGGCCAGAAGATTCTGGAAGTAAAAGAAAAGGAAAAGGAAGGGAAAGGGGAAAGGGGAAAAGGGAAGGGGGAAGGGGGAGAGGGGA
>VWYK01113411.1:0-12757 GCA_013399775.1 Semnornis frantzii | reverse complement strand
GAGAGGAGAGGAGAGGAGAGGAGAGGAGAGGAGAGGAGAGGAGGGGAGAGAGGAGGAAGGAGAAGGGGAGGAGAAGGGAAAGCGCATATATAAACGTGATTAAATGATGGAAGTCCAAGTCAGCAATTTTCAAAATGGAAACTTTTGAGGAGGGAGAGTAATTAACCAATGGAAAAGACTGCCAAAAGATACAATCAGTTTTATATACATTAAATCAAAGCTGCATGTTTTTCCAAAGGTATGTTGCAGTCTTGCTACAAGCTGTGGCTTGAGGCAGAACTAGTTGGGAGAACTCCCGTAGCGTGTGTTCTGCACGAAGGGAGAGTATGCTGTGGCAACTCCCTTGGCTGAGAATCTGTGATTCATGTTCAAATGCAAGCACCAGGCATTCTTCCAGCAGTGTCTCTAAATTTATAACAAGTGCTGTCCAGCACTTAATCCTTTAAAAGAATAGCAAGTCTCTTATTATTCAGAGATTTCCTCTTTTTTTTTTCCCCAGAATATGGAACCAAATTATCACTACCTTTTTTTAAAAAAAATATATTTTTTTTTTTGGTGGGAGTGTAAACTCATTACAATTAGTTAGGATTTGTAGGAAAGAAAATAGAAAAAAAGATTACAAAAGCAAATAATGATGCCTAAGTATAACAATGATGCTGCAGCAGAAGGGAGCTATAGTTTGCTTTCTCCTGTCATTGTAGTCCATATTGGTAATGAAGACTTTTGTGCATTAGTAGTAACAAATTTCTCAGTCACTCATGATCCAGATTTGCTCTGTCATTGTCACTAGTGGCAATAACTTAACCAAGCTTTTAAATGAAGGTTGTGGAAATGGATTTGTTTCTAGAGCTCTGTTAGAACAGGCTGTCTAGAAACGGCACTGAATATGTATTTGTCTTGGGTTTTGTCCCCTTCAACTCTCACCTGTGACTGGTAACCTTCAGGCACCCAGACTGATCCAGGAACCCAAACTGATCCAGGCACTCAGGCTGATCCAGGCACCCAAACTGATCCAGGAACCTAGACTGATCCAGGCACCCAGACTGATCCCAGGGACCCAGACTGATCCCAGGCACCCAAACTGATCCCAGGCACTCAGACCGATCCAGGCAGTCAAACTGATCCAGGCACCCAAACTGATCCAGGCACCCAAACTGTTCCAGGCACCCAGACTGATCCCAGGCACTCAGACTGATGCAGGCACTCAAACTGATCCAGGTACCCAAACTGATCCAGGCACTCAGACTGATGCAGGAACCCAGACTGATCCAGGCACTCAGACTGATCCAGGAACCCAGACTGATCCAGGCACTCAAACTGATCCCAGGCACCCAAACTGATACCAGGCACCCAGACTGATGCAGGAACCCAGACTGATCCAGGCACTCAGACTGATCCCAGGCACTCAGACTGATCCAGGAACCCAAACTGATCCAGGCACCCAGACTGATGCAGGAACCCAGACTGATCCAGGCACTCAGACTGATCCCAGGCACTCAGACTGATCCAGGAACCCAAACTGATCCAGGCACCCAGACTGATGCAGGAACCCAGACTGATCCAGGCACTCAGACTGATCCCAGGCACTCAGACTGATCCAGGAACCCAAACTGATCCAGGCACCCAGACTGATGCAGGAACCCAGACTGATCCAGGCACTCAGACTGATCCCAGGCACTCAGACTGATCCAGGAACCCAAACTGATCCAGGCACCCAGACTGATGCAGGAACCCAAATGAATGGATCTGCAAATTCTCTCTTCTGTGGTGCCTTTAAGGCAGACAGACTCACCTCAAAGAGAAGTGAGCTTCCATTTTTAGAGAAGGAAAGCACCCAAAGGTATTTATAGAAACCACTGAAGTTGAGAAACAAAACATTTCTCCATCTTTGTCAATCCTTTGGCCTCTAAGTAGTGCAGAAAAGCTACAGAAGCATTTAATGTTGTCAAATGTTGCATAACAAGCTAACTTAAGGACATATTGCTGGGCCTTTCTTTGAATTCTTGTCTTTTGTTGTCTTGTTTTCCAACCAGAAGGCATTTTGAAGCTCTCAATATGTTAATTAAGGGTTTAAAAATTATTTTATTTAAAAAAACCCTTTGTCTTGGTGCATTTCTACCTAAGGATTGGGCAAGCCTTTACGTATTTCCATATTTTCCAGCATGCTTTATGCAAATAGTTGTTAAAAATGAAAATTCTAATTTCAAATGAAGAAAATTCATGACATGCATCTTGTGTTGCAGTTTAATCACTGTATACCCAGGAAAGTATTGACAGTTGTCCCGTGGAAGCTATTAAAGTTCCCGTCCAAGGTTAAATGAAATTGCAGTTTATCAGAGCAGCATTGAGAAAATAAGGGAATCTGTTCATGGCTCTTGATTAATGCCAAGCATGATCAACACAAGGGGGTTCATTAAGCTATACATCATGTGGGTAATTTAACATGTCATTGTGCCTGCTGTCTGCTTTAACTCTCTGCATAACCCAGTGTTCTGAACTGGTATCAGCTCTGCACCTGAAGTGTTTTCCCCCAGACTTTGACATGCTTGGACTGGCTCAGAATTTGCATTTACACTAATCCCCTTTTTATTACAATTATGCTTTATATATATATATAACATTTGCAATTTCCACAGCTACACACTTTTCACTCTTGTCTAAATATAATCTGGTAATATTTCTGTGAGAGTTGCAAGCTCTCCTTCATTGTCTTGGCTTTCCCTGAGTTTTTAGGTTTGTCTGTCTTTTGGGCAGTTGGTTTTGAGTGAGACAATCAGAATGAAAGGAATTTAGTGTTAGTCTTGGGAGGGAATAGCCACCTGTTGGAAAACAAAGCAGAGGTGATTGGTGGTAACCAGCAATGGCTGCACCAAGGGCAGATCCTGCCTGACAAATTTGGTGGCTTTTTATAAAGAAGTCACAGTGACAGTGGACAAGGGAAGGGCAACTGATGTCATCTACCTGGACCTGAGTAAGGCATTTGACTCTGTCCCACCTGACATCCTGGTCACCAAACTGGAAAAAACATGGACTGGATGGGTGGAGCACTGCTGGGTAAGGAATTGGCTGGATGGTGGCACCCAGAGAGTGGTGATCAAGGGCACAATGCCCACCTGCAGACCAGTGCCAAGTGGCATCCCTCAGGGGTCAGTGCTGGAGCCAGTGATGTTTAACATCTTTGTCAGTGATATGGACAGAGGATTTGAGGCAGAGGAAAAGGCCCTGGGGGTCTGGGGTGATGAAAAGCTCAACATGAGCCTGCAGTATGAGTGCAGCCCAGACAGCAACTGAGTGCTGAGCTGCAGCAAGAGCAGGTGGGCAGCAGGACAAGGGTGGGGATTGTGCCCCTTTACTCTGCTCTCCTCGGACCCCATCCAGAGTCCTGTGTGCATTTCTGGAGCCCCCAGCACAGGAAGGACATGGAACTGTTGGAGCAGGTCCAGAGGAGGCCATGAAGNTGCCCAGGGAGGTTGTGGCTACTTCCTCCCTGGAGGTGTTCAAGGCCAGGTTGGATGAGGCCTTGAGTGACCTGTACTAGACTATGGCAGGGGGTTGGAACTGAATGATCATTGAGGTCCCTTCCAACCTTACCATTCTATGATTCTATAAAACTGTCAAGTAGAGGAATCACAGGAGTAAGTGATTTACAGGAGGAGCATCTACAAACTCAAGTAGCACAATTCAGAGTATGTAGTGTGTTTTATCTGAGCAATTGGAATCATCTTCCATTTCCCTTCTATTTACTTGTTTCTGGGATTAGTTGAGGTTGTGGAATCCAGAAATGACTGTGCCAAAACTTTCAAAAGATTCTCATACAGCAAGAATTTTATCTTAGCTATGTATTTATTTCCTTTTTTTTAAAAATCAGAAATTACATTTGCTGTCTACCTCTGAAGAGATTAAGTGTCTAATTTCTTTTAATATAAAGATTGAGAATTTAAGATAGATGTTAGAGTGTAAAGCCAGATTACAAAGGTTGTTTATCAGTTATTAACTGGTTACAGTCACTAACACAGAATGGTTGTTTAATATAAAGTTTGTGTAGCTTGTAATAAGTTGACCCTTAGTTCTGACTGTTTTGTCTCCCCCGTGGTGTAAATACCTTCTACCTTGAAATCTAGAATGGTTTCATACTGGAACACTTTTTAAAAGCTACTGTATTGTCTTCTGCTACCGTTAATTAACAAAGGTTTATTTACAAGACAATAATTAATTATACTTCTGGGATGCTCAGAAGTCTAACATAAATCAAAGCAGACTTGATAAGAAGCAATGAAAGTCTCACATAATTAAGCAGGGCACTAGAGACCAATTGTTTATAAAGTGATTTTGCTGGGGCTAATTGACACTAATTATTTAATCTGATTTTCTTCTTCCAGGAAATGCTTCTACCAATTCAGATTTCTCGGCTGATGGCACAAGCACATTTGACTTTATCAAGGTGTTTTCACTGTATCAATGTAGAATGTTTTCAGCTGTTACCTTCACTAGACTTTCTTTTGTAGCAAAGCAAGGAGAGAAGGATGGAAAGTCATGATCATTAAATTTTGG
The DNA here is from genome assembly GCA_013399775.1 of Semnornis frantzii. Lineage (NCBI taxonomy): Eukaryota > Metazoa > Chordata > Aves > Piciformes > Ramphastidae > Semnornis > Semnornis frantzii. The sequence continues at coordinate 8,206 of VWYK01113411.1, read as the reverse complement.
CAATAATTTCCTAAGTACATGGAGTATCGAAGTGTGGTAAAAGCTAAGCAAGGTAATGAGTTAGCTGATGATAAAAGTTAACTACAGTAAAAGCAGCCTTAGGAAAACAAGCAAAAAAAGGTATTTTGCAGGCCAACCAATAATTTAGCTCACTTGGTACAGCTCTCTAGACACTACAAAAATTTTAATTACAAATTTATTTCTAGGTAAGATCAGTAACATTTCCCTGATGCTTAATTATCTCTTGTTTATAAGTATCAGCATCTGATGCAAGTGACTATCAGTGGAGTTCTTTAATTTCTTACAAGGAACTGAATTCAAGGCCCAGAGATGTTACTGAATTTCTTCTGCTGTTTTATTGGGTCACTACTCATGTGGCAGAGCAGAGCACTGGCACATCATACAGGTCTACCATGGCTTGTACTCACCTGGAAATAGAGACAACCAAGTTAAATGGGCTAATCCTAACATGCTATTACATGATTGCCAGGCATACCATCTGTTTTATAGACATACTATTACTTGATCAGTTAGCATACTTGGAAAGTTGCTCATGTGTGTTTTTTAGCCTGCTTTCTTAAGGTAACAAGGCTAATGTGATATATCACTATCACTATCTGTATATCTCTACATCTCTACATCTCTACCTCTGCCTCTACCTCTACCTCTATCTCTCTATCTCTATCTCTATCTCTATCTCTATCTCTATCTCTATCTCTATCTCTATCTCTATCTCTATCTCTATCTCTATCTCTATCTCTATCTCCATCTCTATCTCTGTCTCTGTCTCTATCTATATATCTGTCTCTCTGTCTCTATCTGTCTCTCTGTCTCTATCTCTATCTCTATCAATTACCCAGGGAGGTTGTGGATGCCTCCTCCCTGGGGACATTCAAGGCCAGTTTGGATGAGGAGCACATGAGTGTAGCTGAGGGGAGCATATGAGCCCATGTTGGTGGGGTTGCAGTAAATGATCTATAGGGTCCCTTCCAACATAAGCTATTCTATGATTCTGTGATCTACCAGGACACCCAGACACCTCCTTCACCAAGGTTTTAACTCGTTGATGAAGGAAGAGATGGCTCCATTGCATGAATATCCAGTGAAATTAATGAAAATGGGTGTCTGTGTAGTAGAAAAAGACATGCATTGGAATCCTTACAGAGAAAATGACTTCAGTTAAGTTTGTATTATTAAACAACAGAAAATCCATCTGGGACACAGCCTAAGACTAGTTACAGGACTAATATTTCTTGTGCAGTATGGAAATAATTATCACAGCAAAGCTTTTGGTTTGTGTTTTGCAAGCATTTGGATTCAAGCAGATGAGTGGATTTCTCCTCTTTGATGTTTAAAGAATTTTCAGCATTAACTGTGTAATTCTTTAAGCCAGAGGGCTACTAAGGTACCTGCACAGCCCTTTCAATTGCAAAGCATCCAATTCACACCAATATTCAAAGGTGCTTTTCTTCTCTCTCTGGAGCTGGATATGCACCTTTGCACCTTTTTTTTTTTTTTTTTTTTTTTTTTTTAATTTCCTTACCTGTCAAAATATTTCAAAGTGTCTTTTAAGAATAATTGGATCACTTTAAAAATAATTGGATCATTTTAAAGATTCAAAGTATGATCCAGTCCTCAAGACCCTGTCTCCTGTGCTGTTCTTACACATCATGTTAGATCAGGAATTAGCTTTCCATTCAAAACCCAGTAATTCAGATATTCTGATTATGATTGCTGCCATTATTATCCTGACACACAAGGAATATCCTCCCTCAATGCCCACTGCTTTTTTGCTTCTTCAAACTATTCTTTAGGCTCTGCTTGTGACTACAGGGAGAGTTTCAGCAGGTGATGTTGGGCCAAGGTTTGCAAAATGACCCACCCAATACTTCACACAATAAGTGACTTAGTGGCAATGAGCCACTGATCACCTCTGCCAGCAGCTTATCTAGGACTTGGATGCTAGAACTAGTATAACACTTAATTACATCTCAACTACATCATTAGAATCATAGAATCATAGAATGGTAAGGTTGGAAGGGACCTCAAAGATCATCCAGGTCCAACCCCCTGCCATAGGCAGGGACACCTCCCACTAGTACAGGTCACTCAAGGCCTCATCCAACCTGGCCTTGAACACCTCCAGGGAGGGAGCAGCCNTGGAAGGCTACTCTAAGGTCTCCTGGAAGCCTTCTCTTCTCCAGGCTGCATAGACCAAACTCTCTCAGCCTGTCCTCATAGCAGAGCTGCTGCAACCCTCTGAGCATCTTCGTGGCCTCCTCTGGACCCACTCCAACAGTTCCATGTCCTTCCTGTGCTGGGGGCTCCAGAACTGCACACAGGACTCTGGATGGGGTCTGAGGTGAGCAGAGCAAAGGGACACAATCCCCTCTCTTGCCCTGCTACCCACATTGCTCTTGCTGTAGCCCAGCACACAGTTGCTGTCTGGGCTGCACTCACACTGCAGCCTCATGTTGATCTTTTCATCATCCCAGACTGCCAGGCCCTTTTCCTCAGGGCTGCTCTCAGCCATTCCCCATCCAACCTGGGAGTTGTGCTTAGGATTGTGCCTACCCAGGTGCAGGACCTTACACTTGGCCTTGTTGAATGTCATGAGGCTGTTACAGACAACCATTGCTAGTTACTTTTTTACTAAATTACTTCATAACCCAAATCCTTATTTTTCATCAGGGTTTTCCCATCCTGGGCTGTGTACATAGGAATTCACATCTCACAAAATCTCAGACCAGTCTTCCCACTCTGATTTTTAATTAAACTTTGAAAATGCCTTAGGATGCTTGGATAAAAGCTGCTGTAGTGTATAAAGCTATGTACATGCAAATGTAAGCAATAACAGTAAGTTGTTAGTAACAATGCTTAATAGTAACTTGTGCATTAATAAAGAGGTTATGAAGGCTGGCTGTTTTCTTCTTACTTCTTCTACCAGTAAATCTGTTGAAGTGCTCCTTAGCAGAATTCTCACATGAATAACACTGGGCATGAGGTAGAAACGCTGATAAAGTGATCAGCACACAAAGGACTCTTCATGTCTGCAAGGTGAGAGACAAATATCTGTGTGTCTTTACGTCTGTCTGTATATATGTGTGTAGCTTTTGTGAAGTTGTTTCTCACAGTAAGCTCTAAGACCATAGCAGAAAGAGTTGGTTTCTATCTCCCTGGGTTTTTATCTTGATGCTGATTTTAAACTAACTTAAATCAATTTCAATTGAGTTTGCTTGTATGCACCTTGTAGGGGAGATTTAATCAGCCCGTTATAAATTTACTCTTAACAGGCAAGGTAAAAGATGGTTGAGTGTTGAAATGTAATTATCTGTATATAAATTGGTCTTGTATAGAGAGGCAATAGAACAATATGGTTTTGAGGATATCTCAGAGCTGTGCTTCAAAACTGAGAGAAGGATATTGCATTTTAAATAATTACTTTATAAACAGAGAAACTGTGGCTGTGAGTGGAAAATATATGAAGTTGTAAACTATAATGTGAAAATACAAGTAAGTAAGTGTTTTCAGATGAAAGTAGAGGGAGAGTTTAGAGCTAAAACGGGGTGAGGAAAAGTGTGAGAGAGACTACCTAAATCTATATTTTGCTATTTCAACTATGAGCACCATGTAGGCTAAGGATTTTTTTAGATGATTTTCCAAAATAATTAGGCAAGCTTATATTAGGCAGTACAGAATAAATATCCTGGCTTTTTTAAAAAGCACAGTGCCATCATTAACCAAGTTCTAAGACAAAGTGCTCTGTATTGTCTCAGGTTTTCTGTGTATTCCCAATAGGCTTCAAGGTGGTGACTTTTATTTCTAAACTCCTAATTGGCTGTGGTGTCAGAGTGAGGGTGGATCTCTTTTTCCCCAGAACATGATTCTGAACATGTAGAATAACTACATAGTATTCTTCACCTGGACTCAGCACTGGTCAGGCCAGACATGGAGTCCTGTGTCCAGTTCTGGGCCCCTCAGTTCAAAGAGATGTCGAGGTACTGGCAGGTGTCCAGAGAAGGGCAGCAAGGCTGGTGAGGGGCCTGGAGCACAGCCCTGTGAGGAGAGGCTGAAGGAGCTGGGGGTGTGCAGCCTGCAGAAGAGAAGGCTCAGGGCAGACCTCATTGCTGTCTGCAGCTACCTGAAGGGAGGTTGTAGCCAGGTGGGGTTGGGCTCTTCTGCCAGGCAACCAGCAACAGGAGGAGGGGACACAGCCTCAAGCTGTGCCAGGGGAGGTCTGGGCTGGATGTTAGGAGGAAGTTGTTGCCAGAGAGAGTGATTGGCATTGGAATGGGCTGCCCAGGGAGAAAGTGGAGTCACCATCCCTGAAGGTGTTGAAGCAAAGCCAGGATGGGGCACTTAGTGCCATGGTCTGATTGATTGTCTAGGGTTGGTTGCTAGGTTGGACTGGTTGAGCTTGGAGGTCTCTTCCAACCTGGCTGATTCTATGGTTCTATAATTCTATGATTCTGTGGTTCTATTCTGTTGTGCCTGCAGACAGAGCACAGATTCCCAAGGCCTGTAGTGTGTCCTGGGGTGGCACAGTCTGGTCACAACTAGCTTCATGGCTAAGAATAGATGTGTATGCATTTCTCACCACCTTTCTAAGGCTCCTGTACATCTTTATGGAGAGATTTTTACTATTTTTTGTTTTATGGAACAGGTTCCACAAACACTAAAACTCAGTGGGAAGACAGAGAACATCTGGTTTGAGCATCATATAAGAGTTTATAACAATGCAGTCAATGAATCACATCTAGAGCATGAGGAATTAATTTTGGTTCTAACTTCTGAAATTGAAAAACTAAGCCTTGCTCAGTCTGGGTGTGTTACAGGTTTAAAAGCCACTATCACCCAGTAGCAAAGTTCTGTGTATCTGAAGCAAGGTCACTAATGTGATTTTAGCCTTTGTTTAAAGCTGATGTGGTGTGTTGGTTTGGCCCTAGCTGGGGACCAACTGCCCACCAAAGCTGTTCTATCACTCCCCTTCTTAAATGGAGAGGGGGAAATATAACAAAAGCCAGAGACAAGATAGAATAGTTAATAATAAGAATAATTTAATAATAAGAATAGGCAGAGCAATAGAATGTGTGGAAAGCAAAAGCAGAGAGAGATGTTAGTCTCTAGTTTTCATCAGCAGATGATGCTCAGTCTCTGGGAATCAAGGCTCTCTACACTTGGTGGTTGCTTTTGGAGGCCATGGATGAATCCCCACAGCTCCCTTCTTTCACTTCACTCTTGTATCTGAGCTGACATCATATGGCATGCAATATCCCTTTGGGTCAGCTGGTTTGGCTGTGTCCCCTCAGCATACTCTCGTGGTGGGGAAATGTTGGAAAGGCACAGTCTGGGTGCTCAGCTCAGTGGTAGCCAAAACACTGCTGTGTTATCAAAGCTCAGCTACAGCACTGCAAAGCACAACACTAGAAAGATGCTTTGAGGAAAATTCACCCTAGCTCAGCCCAAACCCACTATATGTGGCATACACAACCAGGAGAGATGGAATCTGACAGGTTTCTTCCAGGAGCAGTCTGCCAAATTAGATACACCAAAGGCAACTTGTATGCTAAGAAGCAGCAAGGAGATAATCAGAATAGTTTAGGTTGGAAGGGACCTCAAGGATCATCTAGTTCCAAATCCCTGCCATAGGCAGGGACACCTCCCACTAGAATAGATTGCTCAAGGCCTCATCCAACCTGGCCTGGAACATCCCCCTGGCCAACCTGTGCCAGTGTCTCACCACCCTCACTGCAAACAACTTCCTCCTAACATCCAGTCTCAACCTCCCCTCTGCCAGTTCAAACCCATTCCTCCTTGTCCTGCCATTGCAAGACCTTGTCAATAGTCCCTCCCCGGCCTTCCCGTAGGTCCCCTTCAGATACTGTAAGGCAACTACAAATTCTCCTCGAAGCCTTCTCTTCTCCAGGCTGCAGAACCCCAACTCTCTCAGCCTGTCCTCATAGGAGAGCTGCTGCAGCTCTCTGAGCATCCTCCTGGCCTTCCTCCTTCAGTATCTGTATTGACTGAGAACTTTTTGTCAGCAATTTTATACTTCCAACAGCCAAAGAGTGTGTTCCACTCAAATATACCACCTCTAATCCATACATAATGAAGTAAGCTTCGTGAGTTTTTCAGTGTAACATTTGGGATTAAAGAGTTGTCAGGCATTTTATCATGCTAATGTCAATAGGAATTTGTATCCTGTGGAGATTTTTATAAAGAACAACCTGCTGCTGTGTGCTACAGTGCCACAACTGTACCACAGGATCAAGGATACAAGAGAATAATTTCTTTCTCCTGTCTCGTATTGAGCCTGGTAATCAATGGGAGGCAAAGCAGGATCAATTTTAATTGATCAGTTAGGTTTTTAAATAATTGGCATTCACTCCAGCCTCTCGACAAAATAACAACTAGTGTTTGGAGTTTGGCATTTCCCAGCTCTTCCTTCCAAGCACGTGTAGCTGCTGCTGTGATGCAGGAGGTGCCCTCAGGGTACCCAGCACAGCTCCCCACGTACATCCTGCTGCTATGAATGAAACTCAGTGAGGATCTGTGCCATGCAGCACCAGGGTGGGTTTGGGGAACACTCTGTTCAGTGCAGAGCAGGGGTTAGGCTCACCTTCAGGTGCTGTAGATTTTGTTCTTTGATGTGTTCCTATCAATTCCAGCTCTGTAAAGAAGTGAGCCCAGCTGCAGCAGCAGGGCATCAAAAACTCTGAGAGTGACACCCTAGTTCATCTCACATGCTCTAGAGGACTAACTAATGGCAAGAGTGGGAGCAGTAAGATTGTAACTGTGGCATATGCCTTACTGGTGTAAAGGTTTTGGGGCAAGCAGTGCTGATGTACATACAGGTATTCTGCAGAGGGCAGAGGAAGCATTAATGACCTTTTGCACTCAATAAACCTCTCCTCAGGGTTCTAGGAATGGATTTAAACAAGGGTGCATCTGTCCCATACCTGGCGTCTCTGTGCCTACAGTCACTATTGAGACATTCATTCAACACTGGATGGGGTAAAATTGCTGGTACATGATTTCAGATAACATCTCCTGTTAAGTAGCCTCCATTTCAACAGCTAATCACAGTGAATCTTGACCTTCTGAGACTGGGTTATGCACTCTGGCTGTCAGTTCTGCAATGCTTTCCATAGATGTGCCTGTGCAGCTGCCCCTAGGCCTATGTGACAACCAACTGAGACTTCCAAAACGATATACACAAGACCTTTCTAGGATCTAGTCCTTCATCTCTCCCTCTCTCTTTTGATTTCCCAGCTCTGAAATGTGTTGTACAGAAGTAGCATAAAAACATTACAGGTTGTGAGGTGCTTAAGCTGATCTGTGCCTCCAGCAGCTGGCAGTCTTGGGGACTCCCTGCGTGGTTACCTCTTGGTAAGGAAAAAGAATACCTGAAGTCTGCCACTGTAGGCAGTGTTGCTGCAGAGTTCAGCACTTTGCTGGCTGCCTATTTACCCAAAAGTATAGGAAAACATACCCTGGGACATGTAATATTAGTAAGAAATCATTCCAGATCCTGCGGTGTGGAAAGTGCTTCTGAATTGACTTTCTGGTATTGTACCTGAATTTATGTTGTTGGGTGCTTGCTATACATGCCAATTTTTTACTGTATAAATATGACAGAAGTATATTGATCACCTGTCCTAAGTGCTTAATCAAACTCTATTATCCTGCTAACCATAAACTAGCTGAGGGAAAGTTACTGCCTCGGGATGTTACTAACTATGGATCAGCTTTGGATAAAGAAAATAATAATTCATGCCTTTTTTTTTTTCTTGGGTATGATAGAAACCTCCACTTCCTGGAACCAAAATGTTTTCATACTTCACTATTAAGCCTCATTGTGGGTTTTGTCTACTTTTATGTAAAGTGTACTGATTTACTAGAAAGCTCACTCCACATAAACTGATAATTGGATGCTGTTGAAAGAATGAAATTCATTGATCCGGTCAATGACCACAGACATTACTGAAGTAAACCTCTTAACAGTGCTGGAGTGTATTTTGGCCACAATCAATTTTTGTGAATTTCCCCTTGCAGGCTTTTTATTTATTTATTTGTTATTTGGCACTATCTGCATTGATCTAAACCTGGAGAAGATTTAACATCTAAAATTTATCTGGACTGAAAGTTTCATTCCTTTTGGGTCAATGCAAGCTTCTCATCTTTTATTATACGTGTACTGGTTTGA
>VWYK01113410.1:0-14692 GCA_013399775.1 Semnornis frantzii | reverse complement strand
AACCTTACCGTTCTATGATCCTAAAACACTCACAACACAAAGAGACAGGGGTCACAAAATCCATATAACACACAGGAAAAAAAAGGTAATAATCTGGGGCTGACCATTCATCTCTGTCTCACTCAAGTTATTAAGTAAAACAAAGGAAGGATTAAATCATAGAATGGCTACACACAATTTGAGATGCTAATGGAAATGATTTTGCATCTCTGGAGACATTCAAAACCAGTCTAGATGTGTTCCTCTGTGACCTTCTCTAGGTGATCCTGCTTCGGCAGGGGGGTTGGACTTGATGCTCTTGCAAGGTCCCTTCCAACATTCCATGATTCTGTGAAAAGACACAATAGCTTTTTTCTGAACGCTCAGTCATGCAGGAATACTTGAAGATGGTCCACTAGCACTAAACACAGGATCTACCTCCTCCTTCTTCCTTGTTTATGCACATGAACTGCTCTCTTCCAGGATCCAGCTACATCCATTAAACTGCTGATATGCAGCAGGAAATTTAAATCACTCAACCCAAATGAAAAACCTCCTAATTAAAAGAATTCATACCCTGTAATAATGCATAAAACTGCTTGCAGTGCAAGAAGCACTGTGCCAGCCTTGGCACTCCTGTGTTCTAGGTCACACTTGCCACGAAGCAGGAAAGCAGTGAGGGAAATCAATTAGAAGTGCAAAGCCTCCAGCATGTGCCCCAGTGCAGTGTCAGGATGCAGCTGTGTGCTGCAGCTAATCCACTGTAACTACAGGGTTGTCTTGGAGCCCACTTTCCTCCCCACTCCACCACACTGCTCCACCCTTGTGATGCCACACAGCTGCTCATCCAAGCACAGGGGCACCACATGCACACACAGCCTCAGTTCTGCAGCACCTGCCAAAGGCCATGCTGCCCATCCTGGTGAGCAGCAGTACACTCTGCCAGAGACAAGCAGTAAATGAAATGGAAACTTCCCCAAACTGGCACAGTTGGCTCAGACAGAAGTTGCTGGCCCTCCTGTACCAGAAGCAGGTCCCACCCCCAGAGCTGGACACATTCCACAATTTTCATTTTGCTTTTCATCAACAGGACAAACTCCCAAAGAGAGGAGAAAACCTCAGCTTGACTCCTCTTTAGAAAGGCCCAGACACAAGATGACTACTGTTACTGCAGGAAAGAGCAGGAGAAGGGCAATGTAATTAAGCATCTAAACAAGAGAGTGGTGCTGCATGATTCTGAGTCATTCTCTGATCCAGGCACTTAGACAAAGCCCTGACACCCTCCACTCTAGTCATGACCACTTGGCAGCTCACCCCCATAAACATCCTACCAGCACAGGCATCTCATTTGGAAATGCTTCTGCTGGTAAACCTGGCAAAGCAGCTCCATGTGCAAAGGGCAGCATCAAGGCATGGTGGAGAGTCCCTGACAGAGGAACAGAGGCTGGAAGTTAGTAGGGCAGATCATTGTGCACCAAGCAGCACAGTAACAATCCCACACATAAGGGTTCAAGTTTTTGTTAACCACTACACTAGAAGAATCAATGATCTTTGGGCTGACTGATTTAAAATAAGCCAAGCCACCACCTACAATGGTGAGACTGCTACATGAACTTGCACTGAACGTTTCAGACACACCAGGCTGAAATCCAGCTCTCCTGACACTGTGCTAGCATGCAGCATCCACTTCACTATAGTTAGCAGCCACTCATCCTCATTTATCAGGGATCTGTTCAGAGTATGTGAGCTCTGAATTTCAGTTCCAGAGTCAGTTTGCAGGAAGAAGTAAATATTTGCCCTGTTGGTCCTTGCCTACTCTTGGGGGAAAAAAAGAAACACTCAGACATGTTGTGCAACTGCTCACAGGTGCAGTCAAAGAGCTTGACCAGTAACTGGAATCTCACTGCTTCAAATAGGTGCAAAAACACACAGTGAAAAGCCCATTACCAGGACAGATGAAGAGACAGACATTCAACTCCTCTCACTGCCAAGGCTTCTACACAGTTCAGAATAATTTAGTGTGGGATCCAAGGTAAACATCCTCCCATCTGTATTGATGCTAATTCACAGAATTAAAAAGCAAACTCAAGAAAACTGAGGCAAAGAAAGGAGCTGACTGTAAAATCTGCTCCCAGTTTGGCCAAATGAACCTAGCAGCAAGCTTTGTTGCTATGCCCTAACATACAGAAAGCATGTCATTTTGGTCAAGCTGGCTGCAATTCTGCCACTCCTGCTATCCACAAACACACCAGTGGCTTCCAAAGAGCCCTTGCAGCTTCCATTTAGCTATCACATCAGCTAAGTACTCTCACACTTCAGGCACTTTTCTGAACAGTTCCTGCTAAAAGGTTCATTTTAAAGAAAGAAACTGTAAAAAGAAAATACAAACCTGCTTGACTGTGCTCACACAGACTTGTTCTGCTTGAGAGTTAAAAAGCAGAGGTCACCTACACGATAATCTTCACAGCACCATGGAAGAAGACACTGTCTACACTGAGTCCACTTCTCATACAAGAAGTATATATTCAGATGGTGAAATAGAAAGGGATAGAATGGCTTAGGTTGGAAGTTTAGGCATCATTTACTCCAACCTCCCTGCCAGGGGCAGGGACACCTCTCGACTAGACTCTGCTGCTCAAGGCCTCACCCAACTTAGCCTTGCATGTCCCTAGGGAGGAGGCATCCATCACCTCCCTGGGCAGCAGGCTCTCACCATCCTCAGGCTGAAGTGCTTCTTCCTAAGACCCAGTCTAAGCCTACTCTCCCCCTCAGGTTAAGGGTGTCTGACAGGACAAGAGGTTTTAAGTCCCTCTCCAGCCTTCCTGAAGGCTCTCTTCAGGTATTGGAAAGCAATTAAATGGTCTCGGAGTCTTCCCTTCTCTAGGTTGAGCAACCCCAGCTCCCTCAGCCTACGCTCATAGCAGAGGTGTTCCAGTCCTTGGATCATCTTTATGCCCCTCCTCTGAACTTGCTCCAAAAACTGCATCCTTCTTATGATGGGGACCCCAGAACTAGACAAGGTGGGGTCTCAAGAGCAGAGTAAAGGGGCAGAATCCCCTCTCTTGCCCTGCTGGCCACACCTCTGTTTGCCCTATTAACTTCCAGCAGATGTTTCTCCATCAGAGACCCTCCACCATACCTGTGCTGCAGTCCAAGACAGACTTTGCCTTCAGGGCACTGCTGGCTCACACTGAGCTTCTCATGGATCAATACACCCAAGTCTCTTTCTTCATAGCTACTCTCAACCCACTCTGCACCCAGCCTGTATTTGTTGCCTGAGGCTGGTCCCAGCCAGATGCAGGACCTGACACTGACTTGTTAATGTCATGGAGTTTACACTGGCCCACTTCTCAAGCCTGCCAGGATCCTTCTGGGTGGCATTCCTTCCCTCAAGTGAGCCCATGGCTCGGTGTCATCAGTAAACTTGCTGAGGGTGCACTCAGTGCCACTGTCCACGTCGCTGACAAGAAGAAATAAGACTTGACACAAACCTGTACAACCTGATAGCCCTCTCAGTTCTAAAGTAATCAGCAATTAACTAGAGATTAACTAAACGGAAATAAATATTTTACAGTGTGGTGGATTTTTTTTCCCCCGTCACAGAGATCCACACATGCAGGTATACAGCCCAGGGAGACCACACACATTAAAGATGACACAGACATTTTACCACAGGACTTCTGTGGCACTAAAGCAGCAGAAAACATTATCAAGATTTCTTTGGAATATTCCTCACAAGACTGTAAATAGCAATCAGTTTGTCATGTACACTTAGCAACTTCTTGCAGATTACTAAAATAAAATCGTAGCAAACGCTTCTTGGGTGGAAGATAAAATGCTTGGCTGCAGAAAACTTGAAACAGTATGGAAGAGAGTGTCTTAGGTTAGTCACAGTGTTTAACACTGCTGAAGCTCTACTTTTGTTTGCTTTCAAACATGACAACACACAGCATCTGCCCCAGCACTGCAATGCAGTAGTAAAGTTTCATTTTACAGCAGAATTTTCACTTTCAAGATGCCCCAAAAAAACAAAAGACACCTGAAAAGTCTCAGAAAAAAACCCTCTACTGAATTACAATGTGAAGCTAGACATCCTAACACACAACACTCTCCAGGGTCTCCCTCTTTATACATTCACAAAGCACCACTTACAGTTTTAACAAAGACAGCAGAGGTAGCCACAGCGTCAGTGGCTGGAGGCTGCACATTGGGGTTGCACTCCAGCCCTTGCTAGCACACCCTTCTCTGCTCCCAAACTTACCACTGGGTCCTTTCCTGCTCCTACTGAGACCTGAACTCAGTCTGTGGTACCCACAGCTCCCCAACCCCTCTCCCAGGACCTCGTAACCCAAATCTCTCCCTCCTGGAAGGCTGTGACCATACTAAATCAAATGGTTAACCATCCTTCAACCACTACTGAATCTTACCCATAGGAAAAAATAAAATAAAAATAGGGAAATATGAGTTTGAAGCAACAAATACACACTGCAAGCTCCACTTACCTAAAGACTACCAAACTCCTACGCCGAGGCGCAGCAGGAACCCTACCTCCTTCCTACTCTCAACAGCTTTTTCAAAACAACTTCCTGAACTCCCTCTCAAAGGGTTTTTTCAACTGTTCAGAACCCTTTGGTTCACTGATCCATACTGATGCCAGACAAAACATGTTTTGCAACCTGGCTGGAGCTCAGAGCAGACTTTTAACAGCTCAAAGCTCAGGAATTGTCTATTAACCACCCTTGAGATGCCTGCAGGAAGTATTTTATTTCACATTGCTATTTTGCTATCTGCTTTTCCAACAGCCCATTGTTTTCACAGCACATTCACAGGGATAACACCTCAAGAGGTAACTGAATGGCACAATACAAGGTAAGCAAACCTCCCTGCTGAATGAATAGGGTATTTTAATTACGGAGCAGTTGTCCATCACCACGTGCATTGAAAGACCCAGTTCCAGAGTCTGCAATCAGAGAGTAGCCTTGTGTAAGTACACCAGAAATACACAAATACCCTGTCCATTGTTGCCCTGACCATGCTGTAGACAGGTAACATCGATGGTGAAATACCTGATGAAGAGCAAGATGGAAAACTGTGTAGTTTTCCTGGCTGGTTAATGAGACAAGCCATAGCCCAAGGCAACAGCTTCTGCCAAATAGAGCAAGACAGCATTACCAGCTTACTTTAAGAGTCTCCATTTTTTCCTAAGCAACAGATAACCCCCTGTATATTAGCTGCTTTATTTAGGATGCTAAGTGCACACAAATGAACAAGCCAGGTAACTATATTAGTGTTCATTCCTCTAAAGAGATTAGAAATTCAGCAGTGAGCATGCAGCTCAGGTGAAGCAAACAGTTAAGGGGAAACTTCGGGAATTAATCCATTTCTGCACTTTAGGCAGCTGTCAGACTGCAATGATGAGCAATTTATCTTCCATCTACAACACTGTCAGCAGACAAGCAGAGTCACTGGGGAAGTCAGCAGCAGTCCACACCTTTCACAATAGCAAATCTGTGTCTCTGAGGAAGAAGACAACAGGAAACTTAGTTGCCTCACAAAGTGTGAAATACTTGCACTCCAGAGGCCAGGTAACATTCATCCTCCTGCTTACTTGGTGCCTGCTGCCCTTCGAGGAAGATGTTACTAAGACATGCCAGGTATCACACTCTTCCACCCCTGACTTGTACTCTGCTGTGTGAATTCCCACAGCTCTGCATCTGAATGCTACCAAAGTCAGAGAAACTCCATGTGTGGCAGCTTGAGAAGCTGAAATGCCCTCCTCAGCACTGGTCTTGAGGGCAGCTCAGAGAGGTAATCACACTTGTGCAGCCAGAACACACAGCCCAGAGCACAGAACTCCCTCCGACGGAGGAGGAAAACAACTTCAGACATGCAGGCAGGAAAGGCAGCTCCAATCAATGACTGCTCTTGCCAACTATGCACAGGCAACAGTGTTTCACCTGGAAGAGCAAGTGAGAACAGCACTTCTCTCCCACAGCCACAGTTACTGTGCTAGAGTACATGCTGACATCCCTCCTCACTGCCAGGGAACTAGGTCTTTTTATTTTTAAGCCATCCACAGTTTCGTGAGGCTGCACTGTTCTCAGGTTTCCTTTTCACCTGAAATGCAGTGTGAAGTCAGAAACCACACAGACGGCAACTGACAGCACAGACACTGAGCTGGGCACCCCCCAGGGCCCTAAGACAGAGCCCTGTCACCCTGGCTGAGGAGTATGGCTGAAGCCATAGAGGTCTGCACGGTTTGCAGACCCCAGTACAGGCACACAGGAGAGCAATGCTGAATCAGGCCAGGCCTTATCAGCTCATTGCACAATCCCATGACTCATCTCTAATGAAATCATAACCATCAACAATCTTATCTGTCTACAAGCAGTGTCAGGCTGTGGAAGCTCACAGTTCCTTGTCAGTTACTCCCGAGGAGGTCAAACACACCAGCAGAATAAACCTTACAAACCACTTTATCATCTTTTATGATTAAATCCACAACTGCAAACCAATCTATCCCCAGAAATAACTGAGTGAACTCCAGATGCTGTCCCCAGAATCACTGCATCCAATCTGCCTTTAGAAGCACTACTGGCAATGTTTGTTCAGCCACGAGTCACTGCCCAAAAACAAAAGAAATTGCTTTGTACCTTTAGGAACAATAAAACACTTCTAGCTGGTGGTCATGAGTCATGGGTATTTTGAAGCATTGCCTGCAAGAGCTATCTGCTGGAGCTGAAAACTTCAGGAATGGACTTGTTTCAGAGTTGTCTGCCTTAGAGTCATGTAAGCATTGCTGCTGCTGAAATCTGGGAAGTTAATTACATTTGCTAAGCAAAGATATTACATAAAATGCCTCTATGAACTATGAAACACTATCATCAGAACGTTTTGGCTCTTTGCTTTTTGTTACTGCACATTGCAGAATGTAAAATTTATCTCAACAACTTGACAACTTTTAGAAAAATCACTGCCTCAATAGGGCAACAATGAAATTACTGTGTGCAGTGCTGGAGCCCCCAGCACAGGAAGGACATGGAACTGCTGGAGTGGGTCCAGAGGAGGCCATGAAGATGCTGAGAGGGCAGCTCTGCTGTGAGGACAGGCTGAGAGTTGGGGCTCTGCAGCCTGCAGAAGAGAAGGCTTCCAGGAGACCTTAGAGTAGCCTTCCAGGATCTGAAGGGGGTTACAGGAAGGCTGGGGAGGGACTATTGACAAGGGCTTGGCAGTGCCAGGACAAGGGGCAATGGGTTTGAAGTGGCAGAGGGGAGATTGAAAGTGGATGTTAGGAGGAAGTTGTTTGCAGTGAGGGTGGTGAGACACTGGCACAGGTTGCCCAGGGAGGTTGTGGCTGCTCCCTCCCTGGAGGTGTTCAAGGCCAGGTTGGAGGAGGTCTTGAGTGACCTGTGCTAGTGGGAGGTGTCCCTGCCTATGGCAGGGGGTTGGAACTGGCTGATCCTTGAGGTCCCTTCCAACCTTACCATTCTAAAATTCTAAAGTTCTTTCCTACAAAGCCAGCACCAGGCAGCACCCTCTGTCCATCTGGACATGTCTCCAATGATCTTACATCAAACACATTTCCATTTTTTCACACATTCATTTTCGCTGAACTGTCACAATTCCTCTTTCAGTTCCAGCAGCTTTTAAACAGCAGTGGAGACAAACAGGAGCAGGGGTGTCAATAAAATAAAAACCAAAGCAGTAATGTATTGCTGGGCACAGTTTTTGTCTTTTTGTGACTTTGTGTCACTTTAAAGTCATTCCTAGTTTGTTCCATGTCCCATTTCTCTTCAGCTTGTCATAAAGGTGGAACCATTAATGAACAGGTATTGACTATTAGGAGCTCACCTGTAATTTCACACAGCCCTTTGTGCTTCTAAATCTGACTCTTCCCCAATCTGGGAAACCCTCTTTAGTAATGGAAGCATCACACTGATGCAGCAGAGACCTTGCTGAGTTCTAAGCTTAGAGAGATGGCTACCAGCATTTTCATGCTTTGCACTGCTCTGAACTGTGATGCCCATCCACAAGAAGTGCCAGAAGGAGGAACCAGGCAATTCCAGACCTGTCAGCCTGACTTCAGTGCAGCCAAGGTCATGCAACAGTTCATCTTGAGTGCCATCACAAAGCACCTACAGGATGGCCAAGGGATCAGGCCCAGCCAGCATGGTTTAGGAAGGGCAGGTCCTGCCTGACCAACCTGATCTCCTTTTATGCTCAGGTAGTAACCTTGGTGAGTGCAGGGCAGGCTGTGGATGGAGTCTACCTGGACTTCAAAGCCTTTAACACTGTCTGCCACAACAAGCACCTGGCCAAGTTGGCAGCTCCTGGCTTAGACAGATTCACTCTGATATGGGTCCAGAACTGGCTGGAGGGCTGGGCCCAAAGAGTGGTGGTGAACGGTGCCACATCCAGCTGGCACCAGTGGTGTGCCCCAGGGATCATCTTTATTGATGATCTGGACCAGGGGATTGAGTCAAGCATCAGTAAGTTTGCAGATGACACCAAGTTAGGAGCAGGAGTGGATCTGCTGGAGGGTAGGAGGGTTCTGCAGAGGGACCTGGACAGGCTGGCTGGGTGGGCAGAGGCCAATGGGATGAGATTGAACAAGGCTAAGTGCAGGGTTCTACACTGCCACAACAACCACAAGCAGTGCTCCAGGTTGGGGACAGAGTGGCTGAGAGCAGCCAGGCAGAGAGGCATTTGGAGGTGCTGGTAGAGAGTAGCTGAAGATGAGGCAGCAGTGTGCCCAGGTGGGCAGCAGAGCCAATGGCATCCTGGGCTGGCTCAGGAGCAGTGTGGCCAGCAGGAGCAGGGAGGTTCTTCTGCCCCTGTGCTCAGCACTGCTCAGGACACACCTTGAGTGCTGGGTCCAGTTCTGGGCCCCTCAATTCAAGAGAGATGTTGAGGTGCTGGAAGGTGTCCAGAGTAGGGCAGCAAGGCTGGGGAAGGGGACTGGAGCACAGCCCTGTGAGGAGAGGTTGAGGGAGCTGGGGGTGTGCAACCTGCAGAAGAGGAGGCTCAGGGCAGACCTCATTGCTGTCTACAGCTACCTGAAGGGAGGTTGTAGCCAGGTGGGGTTGGGTTCTTCTCCCAGGCCACCAGCAATGGAACAAGAGGATACAGCCTCAGGTTGTGCCAGGGGAGGTTCAGGCTGAATGAGGAATTACCAGAGAGTGATTGGCTTTGGAATGGGCTGCCCAGGGAGGTGCTGGAGTCGTCATCCCTGGAGGTGTTGAAGCAAAGCCTGGATGGGGCACTTAGTGCCATGGTCTGGTTGATTGGCTAGGGCTGGGTGCTAGGTTGGACTGGATGAGCTTGGAGGTCTCTTCCAACCTGGTTGATTCTATGATTGGGCTGCTTTAGACACCCCCTTCCCTAGGGCCCTAAGAAGCAAGCAGGAGCATGGGAAGACAGACAACAGAAAGCAGTAAGATCATAGAGAAGGAACTGCATCACATACTGTAAGAGGGAAGAAAGGCAGGAAAAAAGTGAAGAACATAGATAGATTATGCTGAGCAACATTAACAGAGAGCCACCTAACATACAGAATGCAAACAGTAGCTGAAGTTTGTTCTTTAACTCATTAGGTGTGGACTGTAAGCCAGAACCACCTTTCAAAGAGCCAAGTCACCAGCTGTTCTATGGTGCTCAGCCTCTGCTCATGGAGCAGCGGTAGCTGCATGTGGCCAAGTGCAGCTCCCATTTCTAGACTTGCACATTGCCACTCTCCAATCCTTATCTTCAGCCAGCAAACCCCACTGGTCACCCTCCAGCAATCCTGCAGCCACCAGGAACTCAGCTGACTGAGGAACTGCCTTTTTTTAAACTGTGGACATATTTCGGTGCAGAGGAAAAATATTTAGTTCCAGAAATGTTGAAAAACTTTGCACATGTGGAAAAGTAACAGCCACAGGTATGAAGTTGAAGAAAATCAGCTCATAATGCACTGAAAAACAACCGCCTACCTCATGCTAAACAAGCCAGCCAGACTTAATGGACTCTGTGAAAACAACCCAATTATTTTGTGAATGATCCACCTGCAAGAGCTTAACCAGACCTAGTAACTGTTTAGCCAGACATCTAATCAGCTTTCTGCAATTCCTTTCATGGAGACAATCACTCATGAGCATGCCTGTGTGCACTCATGCACATGTTTACTCACCACACCACGGTGCCTCCAGAGCAGGGCACAGAGTCTCCTGATTTGTATCCTGCACACAAGCCACAGTGCACACTCGACACTGTCTCCCGTCAGTGACTTCAGTGTGACCTGCTTTGCTTACCAAGAGGTTCACATGTCTATCACATCAGGTATGTGAGCTTCCCGACTTCTGGGAAAGGTGGGGATTCACTGTGCAAAGGTCTCAAGTAACAGCCTGTTTTGCCTCACAGCACTTGGAGAACAAAGCAGCAGATAAAACATACTCCAAATGCACTCCCCCAACATATATTCCTTTCTGTCTATTTTTAATTCAAATGTACTTTTAGATGTCTTCTGAACACAGTACTTTGAATTAGAACAAGGAGCACCAAAGGGATACCCCTTAAGATGTCCTTTATGCTGTCTTACAAGTATGAAATAGCAAAGTCTAAGAATCTTCTTTTCATAACCAGGTAAAAACAAGCACAAAGCTCCTACTGCAGAGCAAACATGAAGTGAGCTCTCCTACAAAGCTTCACTGTTCATCATTTGTATTCTATTCTCATCTTGCTAGTTTGGGAGCTTATCACATAAAAAAAAAAATTCACTGGGGATCTTATCACTTAAAGCAAGGAAACCTCTGCCAAGTGGGTGTGCCCTAGAGCAGCTCTTGCTTCCTACAAGTGAGGTGCACTTAGGAAGCTGAATACAGCCTTCCCAGACGCTTTCATGTGAGACACAGCTTTCATCCCCAGAACACCCCCTCTCTCAGCAGGAAAGGCTGCCCAAGCAGCTGAGCTGGTACCACACACACAAGGTCTGACAAGCAAGCTGAACTCTTCTCACACACCCAGCAGACTTACCTGGAAGCTGCTGCCTTCTGTCAGCAGCACCAAGGTGAGCTTTAAAGAGAAAGCCTGACACTTGGCTCCACGAAACAGCAGTTTGGATAGTGCTATTACCAAAATAACATGAGAGGAACACCTCTCTGTGAGGAGGAAAGACTGTGGATAAAGTAGAGATGAGGATGGTCCAGGGGCTGCTCCCCTGCCCACCACCACAGGGATGCCTTCCCACCAGAAGTGCTCGTTGGACACACTGCCCAGCCTCCCCTGGTCTCCACGCTACTACCAGCACCACTGCACCCTGCCAGATGTCACTGGGGAATTACCAGCTCCAGCTCATTTGTCACCACAACCACATGTTAATCCTCCCAGTTGCAGGAGAAGTCCTGGGGCTCTGAGACTGGGAACACACCTCCAACATGACAAACATCCCAGCTCTCTGAACACAAAGAACCAGCCTGCATACAGAATCTCATCCCATTTCTTGCTTCCCCAGCAAAGTAACATGGATTGCAACACAGTGCTGTATTTGAAAGGACCATTTTCAGGCTGTTTTTCACCATCTTCCAACTGATATCTTGCAGAAACACTCAGGTTGGAAGAGACCCTGAAGATCAGCAAGTCCAAACAATAAACCTACTCTAGAAGGTGCACCCTAAACCACACCCCCAAGCACCACATCTGAATGACTTTTAAACACATCCAGGGTTGGTGACTCAACCATCTCTGGCAGCTCATTCCAATGCCTGACCACTCTTGCTAGGAAAAAAGAACTATTCCTAGTATCTAGTCTAAACCTACCCAGTTACAGTTTGAGGCCATTCCCTCTTGTTCTATCACTAATTACCTCTGAGAAGAGACCAACGTCAACCTCTCCACATCCTTTCAGGTAGCTGTAGACAGCAATGAGGTCTTCCCTCAGCCTCCTCTTTTTCAAACTAACCATCCCCAGCTCCCTCATTTGCTCCTCATAAGATTTATTCTCCAGGCCCTCGACCAGCTTTGTTGCCTTCTTCTGCACTCACTCCAGCACTTTATCCACACTTTTGACCACCACTGACTTAAAATACTGTTTTATTTTATCTTTAATCAAATGGCCCCCTTCTAAACTTATTCCAGTTTGGTTATAAAAAGAAACCCAAACCCACACACCTGGAGGAGAATACTGAAGAGCTTTCACAGATGAGCTAGCCCCCATTTTCAGATTTCCACAAACACACACATTCAGGTCATCACCACCTACATGTCCAGTTTACTAATAATGATGTCCTTGGTGTCTTCTTGCAGCTTTAGTGTCTCAGTTTGATGGGAGCTTCCAGGCTAGGCATCAGCAGTCTGCTAATCTTCAGGAACAGGGCTGCTAAGGAGGCATGCGTTGCTTATTCAAACACAAAGCCCCTGACCAGTGGTCCTCCCTGGCAGACCAATGCACTATATATGACCCCAACATAAGCAGCATCACTATAACCTAGGCATTTACTCACAAGAGTTTCACTTGGATAACAAGTTCATAATGAAGAGGGCAGCAAGGTGTAGAACATCTTAGAAATTCCAAATCTGGAGGTGTACCCTGGGTGAATAGTCACAAAAAGCAGCACCTGCTACAAATGTTAACAACCCTAATGATTCTGCAAAGAAAAGAGCATGATTTTGCAGGGAAGCTTCACCATCCTCACTGTGGAATACTGTGCAAGTGTGACAGGGTTCAGAAGGAAGTGTAATTCAGTAGCATTCACCTACCCTGAGTTCTGCCACAACAGCCTAGATAGTAATTTTCTCCCATGGATCCTGCTCACTGAGGTGATGCACAGGCAGTTTGGAAAGGGAGAGCAGGGAGGGAGGAGAGAGAAGGTTGAGCCACAGAATTTTGTGACAAGGGTTGCAGACAGAACTGCATTCTGGATTATGGCCTCCTGCAGAACATGGGTGACAGCTGCTCAGGAGCACTTCAGGCTGGCCATACAAGCATGCAGACTTCTGTCTCTGCAGGAAAAACAAAGCCTCTCCAGCAGGAACAAACTGTAAATAGACAGGAGATTTCATTCTGCAATGCTTGTGCAGCCATGTTTTAAACTAAGGTGTCCCTCATCCTAAAAAAGAATGAAAATACCAACATGCCCAGAGGGGTGAGGGAGCCCCCATCCCTGGAGGTGTTTAAGAAGAGGCTGGGTGAGGCACTTGGTACCATGGGTTAGTTAATTAGAAGGTGTTAGGTTGGACTGGATGACCCTAGAGGTCTTTTCCACCCTGGTTAGTTCTGTGATTGTGATCCGTGAGCAAAGTGAGGTGGGAGAATGATCCAATAAGCACAACTATGATGAAAAGAATTTTTAAAATTCATTCAACAGCCAGAGAGAACCAAAACACAAATCATATTTTGCTTTTCTATTCCTACAGTAAAAGCACTTGGATAACCCCAGTTCAGGCAAGCAAGTTTCCCCAATACATCTAAGGGAAAAACTATCACAGAATGGTAAGGGTTGGAAGGGGCCTCTGGAGATCACCTGGTCCCAGTCTCCTGATAAAGCAAGGTTGCCTAGATAACCTTGCACAGGAATAAGTCCAGCCAAGTCTTGAGTGTCTCCAGAGAAGGAGACTCCACAATGTCTCTGGGCAGCCTGTTCCAGTGCTCTGTCACCCCCACAGAAGTGTTTCCTCATATCCAGGTGGAGTTTCCTGTGTTCCAGTGTGTGCCCTTTGGCCCTGGGCACCATTGAAAAGAGCCCCACACTCTTTTGATACTTACCTTTGCATATTGAGAGACATTAAGACCCCCTCTCAGTCTTCTCCAGGCTAAACAGCCCTCACTGTCCCAGACTTTCCTTGTCTGAAAGATGCTTCAGTGCCCTCATCTTTGTAGCCCTTCTCTGAACTCTCTCCAGTAGTTCCCCATCTCTCCTGAACTAAGTAGTCCACAACTGGACCCTAGTGAGGTCACATCTGGACTAAACCAGAGAAAGAGAACCCCCTGCCTTGACCTACTGGCCACACTATCCTTAAAGCAGCCCAGAACACCATTCATTTGTCTTCTTGGCCACAAGAGCACACTGATGGCTCATGGTTAATTTCTCCTCATAGATATATCTGACACCCAAGGCACAGAATACCATAGCCTCTTTGCCCTCTATGGCTCTGAGTCCTTCTCCTGTACTCTCCCCTCTCTCACATGTGCTGTCCTTCACCTTTGGGAATAGCTTTATGTAAACAAAAATGAGTATATCAAGCTCTTTGGTGTGCTAGGCACCATGAAAACACACCTAAAAAATCAATCATAACTTCTTAAAATGTGTGGTTTAGGCTTGTCTGTATCAGAACACCACTGATAGTGACCTCTGCAGTGTATACATCCAGTGACAGCAAGAAAGGGTGTCTCTGTGTGTCATGGCATGTAGAGATTTGCCACTTGTGATATTCACTGTGGCAAAGGGGGTTTTGGGGGCCCAGGCACCACCCTTTCAACTGGACATGCTTGGTCACTTACCAGCCTCTTCGGGTGCCTTCAGTGTGAAAAGCTGGAAAGACCCCTGGGCAGGTTTGAAGCTAACTGGAATATTTTAATGAAACATTATAGGTTGTGAAAAGCAAACACTGGTGATGTCTGCTTCACTCATAGGCTTCTTGAGATGGATAAAAGCAAGGACACAAATATAGATAGAGAGTTTCACTGTCTCTCTAGCTGCTGCTGTACCTTCTCCTCTCTGAGTAACTCAACTAACCACTC
>VWYK01113408.1:0-10490 GCA_013399775.1 Semnornis frantzii | reverse complement strand
GGAGGTGTGGCAGGGGGTTGGAACTAGGATGATCTTTGGGGTCCCTTCCAACCTAAACCATTCTATGATTTCTACGATGTGTACCTAGAGCAGAAAAAAGTAAATGTAGAGCGCAGAACACTGTTCTTGTGAGGATGAGAGCCTCTAATAATAAAATTTCTGTCTTTTTCTTTTTTTAAAAATAATTTCCTTTAACAATGTCGCCATTTTGAACCCTTAATCCAGGGCTTCTAACACATCAATGTTGATGCACACTTCTGTTTCAAGTTTGTCATGATGCTGAAAGCCAAGTGAGCAAGTAAAGAACAACAGTAATTTTGTCTTAGCACTTCAATTCTACTGGTATCCATATTATAACATAATAACCTAGATACCAAAATATCAGGAAAAGATTGCCTAGAAGAAAATTAACATTGTTCCTCAGACCATGGATGAAAAAAAGCAAAGTAAAGTTTTATACTACAAAAAGCTACATGAAACTGCAGTGGAAAAAATGGTTTAGTTGCCCCTCACTTGGAATAAATTTCATTTCCTCTCAGGCAAAACGTGACCACAAAAAGAAAACCTGCCCCCAACCCAGTTTCCCAAATTGTATCTATAGAAGAAAAGTATGAGATCAGCAAGGTGATAAAACACATGCACTAAGCTTTACCAAGGTAAGGATTGTGACTAAATTCTCCCACTACGGTGCTTGTGGTTGGGCAGCTGAAAGTATCTTTCAGGCTATAGGTCAAGGAAGCTCTTCAGAATATTCTGAATCAATTCCTATTTGGGGAGACCCTATGCACAAGACTAAATTTAAGCATGAGTTTGAATCCCATTGATCTCAATGGCATTTAAGTATATCAGTTTAAATATTCTCTTGAATAGAGACATTTCCTATAATGGAGACTCAGGTCCAAACCTATTAGTTTTGTGTGTTCCTTCAATTCATTTAAATTCAAAGGACAAATAAGGAATTTTCCTCATGTGGAATGTTTTAAGATCACATTATATCATACTCTGTTCCACTAAATAACAGTTTAACTGTTTTCCATTCAGCAGTTAAAATGCTTAGTTGTGTGAAGCTGAGCAGGCCCCTGGAAAGGAAAGCAGTTGTGGAAGTGTGGCTGCCAGGCTCCTGATTGATGTTTTCCAGTGCGTGTCTGCTCTCAGATCTGCCTTTCTGCAAGGAAAAAATGTACGTATGATAAAACTTTGTGAGTGCCTTTCACCTCAGTCACCTTTAGTTGTTAAAAGCTGTATGAAAAGGCTTGACAGGTCACCCCATATTCTTCTGACAAGAAATGGAGTCCTTGCTGTATCCTCAGTTAAAAAGTTGGTGCTCAAGTCCTGCAAAGTATACACTCAGCAGTGTTGGGAGAAGGGAACGGTGAAAGCATACCACTAACCTAAATATGTAAGCAGCATTTCTTTCATTCAACATACTTTACCTGCTAGTCTTAATCTTCCCTTATTCACCTTGTCTTGATGTTCTTTAAAATCAGAGCACAGAGTACTACTTTTACATTCTCTGATCCTTTATAATGATATGACATTTTCTTGTAAGAGCCTTGCAGTCCCAAGGTGATAAATATATTTACTTTTGCTAAAGGAATCAATCACAGAAGTCAGAGGTCAGTGAATCTATTTTTCTCACTCTTGCAAACGTGGAATATATTCACTCATAATCAATCACACAATAAATTTTATCCAGAAGCTCAAGAAGAAGGTAAACATTGATACATTTGGCAGACAGCAAAGTAGTTTGGTCTTATAGTGTTGACATTATTTCAATTAAATGGTGCCATTATTTTAGGGGAATTATCTTCAATATAAGAATCCTTCCAATATCTGAAGGAGGCCTACAGGAAGGCTGGGGAGGGACTATTTACAAGATCTTGCAATGACAGGACTAGGGGTAATGGGTTTAAACTGGCTGAGGGGAGATTTAAACTGGATGTTAGGAGGAAGTTCTTTCCAGTGAGGGTGGTGAGGCACTGGAACAGATTGCCCGAGGAGGTTGTGGCTGCTCGCTCCCTGGAGGTGTTCAAGGCCTGGTTGGATGAGGCCTTGAGTGACCTGTAGTAGTGGGAGGTGTCCCTGCCTATGTCAGGGAGTTGGAACTAGATGACCCTTGAGGTCCCTTCCAACCTTACCATTCTATGATTCTAAGAAAGCTTCCTCAAGTTAGGTTTTCACAAATCAAAGACTATCATACAAAGTATATTTTAAAACTAACCATTTCAGTATTGCCTTTCCAGTATATATATTTAACCTACCTTTTCTGCATTGAGTGTAGATACATTCCTTAAAAGCAGCATGGTCTTCTAAATCTTTGTATATGCCCCTATGCAAGTGTTAAGCGATATCAGATTCCCTTTGATTTCAAGAACAAGTACATTGCTTTACTTGTGCAATGCATAATAGTATGTTACTTTTTTGGGTGATGGATTGCCACCTGGTTCTTTCTGGCAAAGTATTGCATTCTCCACTCCTAAGGGTTAAAATGCAGTTTGCAATACGAATGTTTTACATATTCTACAGGAATACATAAGAAATATGGAGGCATCATATAGGAGTATATAAGACCAAGACTCCTGATAAACCATCTGTACTTATTGTCATGAACATTTGGTAAAATATAACCAAAAGAAAGAAAAGAAATAAACATTCATAAACACTACATAGAAAGAAAGAGTAGTCAAAATTAGCAGTGGGGGATACTGTTCCTTAGTGCATGCAGGCATGATCTTGGAAATTCATGGTAAAATGTAGCTGAGCAGTTTTATGACCAGGAATGGCATGTGTCAGCACTTTAAAATGCTGCTGAAACTGGATGAAATAAGACATTTGGTTGCCATCAGAACACTGGGTTGGTTGTTTCTGCAATTCCCTTATATCGACTGCCTCCTCCTGGAGAATCTTGCCTTCACAGAAATAAAACAGGGGGTTGTTTTCAGGATTAGGCTCCCATTTTGACTCTTACCTTGTTTGCATGAGATACACTACTGAAAATTCTCGATCACGTTGACCAAGAGGATTTTCCAACCCCTATATAGGCAATTTTGAAGCTATATTTGTCATGAGACAGTAAGCCCAAATTTTTCACATACTAATATTTTTGTGATATTGCCTCAACTATAATATTAGTTTTTCCCAGCAACTTGTAAGTTTGTTGACCATAGTAGATGCAATAGCAGAAAGTAAGATGCAGCAGCCCTCCTTTGGAAAGAGAGACTGGTGATGATTCCTTTCATATCTATATACAAAATTTGGAGACTTGATTCTGACACGCCAAGCCCTGGATTTTCTTGTAGCAAGGCAACTTTGTAATTCTAAAACTTTGTGCAGTTCAAAGAAATATTCCAGGCAGTCATGGATATATACACCTGACTTTCCCTGACCTTGTTGTACTGATATTCCACCAGCCAGAGCTGGGAGCTGAAAAGAGATGAATGATTCTCATCCACCTCTGACAAATGCTAGGGTAACTCTGTTGTAGTTCCAGTACACCTTTAGCAATAAAGGCTGATATCTAATAATCCAAGAGATCTGAGACAGGGTGTAAAAGCAGGCAGTTTTATATCTTATGAAAAGTGTGAAAGGGGGGAGAAATATGTGAGACATGACTAAAAAGACTGCAGCTGTAGAATGGAGGGACTTTCTGGTATGGAATCATATCTTTCCTAGTGGGGGAGTGAACCTGCTTCATATTAATTGTTAACTCCTTGAGTGCTTAGAACAGCAATGAATTTTTATGTCATGGCACCAAACATGTTATTATTTTCTGACTGATGACACATACTAAAGAATGAAAATGAATGACACATACTAAAGAACCCGAAAAAGCACATGTCAAATACACAGTTAGATGTTGTCATACATAAATATCATAGGTAAGTATTTATGAATGTAATTGTAAATGAGCAAAAAATACTTCTTTCTGGATCATCCTTTCATTAAAGTATTTTCATAAGATGTCCAGTGTAAGTGTCTAGTTGATCTTTGGTTATTCCTAACATGACCAAGGAAAAATTCTTTATGGTAGATTTTAGCTGAAACAACTCCAGGAACCATGGTGTAGTTCTTACAGCTCTTTCTTGTCTGCTTCTGCATCTCTTGTGAAAATGTTTGTGAATTTTAACTTAGAACCATCTTCTCTGCCTTCTTTAAAACATCTCAGATGATTAAGGAATATCTGAAGGGAGCCTACAGGAAGGCTGGGGAGGGACTATTTAAATGGTC
Source organism: Semnornis frantzii (assembly GCA_013399775.1). Classification (NCBI taxonomy): domain Eukaryota; kingdom Metazoa; phylum Chordata; class Aves; order Piciformes; family Ramphastidae; genus Semnornis; species Semnornis frantzii. Next base: position 6,263 of record VWYK01113408.1, on the reverse strand, counting down.
TTGCAATGACAAGACCAGGGGTAATGGATTTAAACTGGCAGAGGGGAGATTTAGACTGGATGTTAGGAGGAAGTTCTTTCCAGTGAGGGTGGTGAGACACTGGAACAGGTTGCCCAAGGAGGTTGTGGCTGCTCCCTCCCTGGAGGTGTTGAAGGCCAGGTTGGACGAGGCCTTGAGTGACCTGTAGTAGTGGGAGGTGTCCCTGCCTATGTCAGGGAGTTGGAACTAGATGATCCTTGAGGTCCCTTCCAACCTTACCATTCTATGATTCTCTGATTCTCTGTGGATCCCTGATTCAAAGAGGGAAAAGGCTAGACCTCAATAAGATGATGAAAATTTAGCTTTTGCAATTCTTTACACACCAATAATTGCTTGCTGAAGTTAATCTCTTCCTCCCTGTTGCCCTCAGGAAAAAAGAACTACAGACACAGACTGAATGACAATTCCCTTCCCCTTCAGAGAGATTATATTTATGGATGACAAAATTAAAAGCAACTAGGAAGGAAATCTTTATTCTGTACTTTTTAAGGTAACCCTAGCAACACCTACTTCTGATTTCACCTATAAAATTGACAACAAACAATAAGTCACTTAATGTAATTTAAACTTCTGATGGAACTCGCCATCTGAGCATGAAAATGTTTCAATAATTTAATAGTAATTGGATACTTTTAACCACAAATACTTAAGGATTTCATTTATTTTCAATAATATGCACCTACAAAATACAGAGAAATGTTTTAAAGTTTGGCTGTTTGATATGTACTGTTGTGTTCAGTTAGCACAATTAGTTCCTGTACCACTTCTACGAGAAAAAGTATTCATAGTGTATTTGAAATAACATCTGTGCCTAAGCAAGCTGATAGTAGGACTGCCATGCCTTTTTCTGCAGAGAATCTGGAAAATACAATCTTAAATGGAAGAAGCAATAATGTTGTGTAGAAGTATTCTAAGTAGTTAGCTTAAGCTGCTGATTATTGTGGATGCTAATTTTGCAGTGGTTCCAGGATTTTATGTTAATATTGTTGAACAAAAGGCTAAAGTATTTTTTAATTTAAAACTACTGAACTATAAAATTGAACTATTAGACTTTCCATGAGTTTAAGTGGACAAAGAGAATATTATGTCAAAGGCTCAATTCAGTCACCTTCAAGCCATTATACCTTCTGAAATTTGAAGCAGTATGTTTCCATGGTCTATTATTTTAGGCTGTAGTTCTCACATGGTTACTACTACTAACCTTAAATAAACTTTATTCATCACTGCATTCAGTGTCAAGTATTAGCACAGAGAACTTCAAATTCATCTGTTCTTCTCTACAGTATGCTCAGCCTGCTCAAAGAACTCGATTCAGGGTAGCCTAATCACGTGAAAATGGAGAACTTGGCCACCAACTTTTGTGTAACATTGTAATTCTCCACACTTTAGCATACACAGTATTACAGTGCAAAATGGAACAGACTGCTGACACCTTGTCCTCTTTCTTGCCTTCTGGGTGGGGAGCAGAACTGGAGCTGCACTAGCTGGATATTGTGCATGTAGGTATCGCTTCTGTTCTCTGCTTGTTGTCTATGAAATAGACTGCAAAGCAATACGTGTGCCAGGGAGCCCATTTATGAAGTTCCATGGCTTACTGACTTTGTGCTACAAGTGGAACAATGTAAGAGGAAGGGAGTTTGGATACGACCTGGGGATTGTTGCTGTGCACTGTGTTATGTGATGTACTTGGCAATCTGGAAACTGGTGTTATGTACTTAGAGAACAGGGCAGGGAATTGAGGAGCCCTCAGCAATCAAGGCCAGGGCACAGAAGATGTCTCTAGCTTTTGCAGCAGTCTCTGAACCATAGCAGCAAATACAGAGTCTTATTTATGAATTTAGACAAGTGTGTGTATGTAGCTTTAAGGAGCTGCAGCCCACTTGTGGGAGCAAGCTACCTCTCATTGCACGCATGACCAGGCACCGCCCTTTCCCCTTCTGGCAGAACTGAACCATCAGGTACATTAAGTGATTTTTCTGGCCTTTACATATGTCAGAATTTAGAGACTGTAGCTGCAACAAGAAAGATATATATACACATAAATTTTTAAGAGCCTGTCTCGGTTGCTGCTGCATGGTAAGTTTAAAAAGAAACCTAGAGAGATTACAATGCAGTCATGTGTGAAGATGGGACAGTGGACTGGATCAATGCTTTAATCAAAATGTTGGAGGCTTTTATTGCATTCCAGCAGAGGAAAAATGCTTTTGAACACCATGTGTTCAACACTTGCAACCAAATAGCAGATGAAATATTTGATTCATTTGCAGTAGACCTTCGATTACTTTCCAGAAAATGCTTGACTATTTTATTGATGAGATCACTGCTAAATTTGTTGTTGAGAACACATTGCAGTACAGGCTGAGTGCTATTCCTACTACGGTTTATTATGTTTTCTCTTCTTAGGGAAGGCCAGACTAGAAATCTTGTTTTAGTGGTGTAAGCAGTTCATATTTGAAAGCTGGTGTAGATGATAAAACCTACAGGAGACTGGAACAAACTGTCAACTCATGCACCAGAAATAACCTGGTGTCTGTGTTCTCTAGAAAGAGGCCATGCTTCTGGATATTTTGGCTGTTTAATTCAGTTCTTCACGTTGTTAGTGCTTATCAATTTGGGGAGAAAAATATCTTACTTTGTACCTCTTGCTGACATCAGCAAGAATGAGGTATAGATGATAAATGCCTCATCTGACTAGCAGAAGAAATACTGCATCTTGGCTTCCTTTGTGAACCCTACCCTGAGATGCATGATCCTCATAAAGAAAGTGACATCTCTTTCCTTTAGCTGTATGAGCCAGTGTGTGACTTGCATGTGATTAATTTGGGAAAAGAGCATGAAGTAAAAATAGAGTAGCAGGAAGTGCACAGTAGCCATAAACTCTAGTGATTTTACAACAAATTCAGTTTAGAAGGGATCATATGATATGACAAAAGTAAACTGGGATGAGCAAAGGAGTATTTGAAGAGGCACCTCCTTTGCCTTAGAATTTCATACAGAAAGCTATACATGGGTCAAGCAGAAGTCAGCTGTGGCCATTCGTGCCTTACTTCTCTGTAACATTTCTCTGTGACACAACAGATTTGTTGTGTTTTAGAATATATTTGAAACATAGACATATTTTGGTAGGTTTTGTGAGATAATGATGTAGCAATGGCACAGTTCCCGAGGCAGAGCTCTGAGAAGGTGGTGCTGTACATCCTCCATTCCTGCCTGGCTTTGGTTATTTCCTAGCAGGGAAACCTGCAGTAAGAAGGGACAAAATGCCATTGCACAAATTCATTCAGAGATAAAATGTGACATACTGGTACTTAAAGACTCTGCTTTTCTCTCCTGCATCTCTCTAGTCCTGTATCCACGGATCTACATGTCTATATTGAGTACATTTACCTAAGATTTCATAGTTTACAGCAGGAAAACATGTTTATTGGACCTGTATACACAAGCATAAAATTCAGTAACATTGTACTGTGTGGAAGGAGGTGAACAGAGGGATTAAAAAGCATAATGTTACTCCTCTACCAAACAGCAGCAGATGGCAGGGACTAACAGGTCAAATTAGTTTCCTGTTGGGGGAGAAGAAAAAAAAAAAATCAATGATTCAGAGTCCTAATGCTTCCTTACTTTAATTATATTCTTTGGTTCAGAGAAAGAGTTAGTTACATGCAGCTTTTTGGCTACCCCTTCTTTCAAGAATCACAGTAATGTTGATTTAGGAACTCGGCTCCAAGAATGAGGCTAGAGAGACTATGTCTACCTGAACTGCTCAAGTCACTCTCAAAGCAAACTCACCTCGTCTCTATATGTACAAATCTCTAAAGGTTATCATAAATTAAGTTCTGTACTGAAGCTTTGGCCTTTCAGAAATATTGAGCCCAGGCCCAGATTAGAGTGCTGCTGTGCATTATTTTGCTTCATGCGCATAGCTAATTTCCTAAGTACTCAGTGTCCTAAACGTGGGAAAGTCAAGAGACTCAAACCAAACCTCTGGGAAAGGAAGTATTTCTGTCTTACTCTTTATATCCTCTTCTTTAGTGATTTACATGAAAAAAATGACCACTTTCTGTCCATATTTCTTTCCAGAGGTGCACTATTTCTAAACATCTTTGTCTTTTCCTCTCTTCATTTTCGAATCTAAACCTCATAGTGGAGACTAAGCAAAGGAAGAAACCCTTTCCAGTTTCTCTGTAGAGAAGTTGTCTGTCTGTGGCTGGAGTAATGCTGTACAGTGCTGCTGATAGAAGGACCATGCTGCAGAATGCAGCTGGGTGTTGTGGGTGATGGAATTGCTGAATGACTGGGAGGGATAGGTATAAAGCCAAGCGATGTCAGCAGAAAGCTGAGAAGATAATGATAAATTCACAATGTAGAACAGTTCTGTACACAAAATATGAATTAACACAAAGCTTTCCTAGCAGAGAAGTCAGTCACAAAGACTGGATAGATTTTGCTCTATGAAGGTGCAGAACAGAACTTGCCCATTAAAGCACCTGTGTTCAGGTGTTTCCATGTGAGTGAGATGTCTCTGTTACAGTTAATACAAATCAAATCAATACAATCCAGGGAACATGGAGAACAATTTGACCAGATGGCTGACCTGTCTATTTCTGTTTTCAGGTGAGCTGGCAGTAGGGATGAAATCTCAGGTACTTAAAATGGATCTTATTCTGGATGCCCATTCTAAGCTATCATCTGAGCTCTCTTTAATATCAATAGGGAGCAATCAATCTTGCAGGACAACTCCCTCATTGTTAAAATAGGCCCTATTTTAGGATAGCTGTCTCAGGCTAAAGACTGGATTCCGTTTCTCACTCACAGATATTCACTACCATTTGATATATCTAAAGCTATCTTGTCTGGTTGCCAGCCATGACGCCAGAAAAGCATAGGTCTTCTACAGCTACTGTGCCATATCTGCCAGGTTTAGGCATCTCAGGTGGGAATAAATCATAGAATCATAAAGTCATTAAGATTGTAAAAGACCTCTAAGATCAAGTGCAACCATCAACCCAACACCACAATGCTGACTAAAGCATGTTCCAAAGTGCCATGTCTACGTGTTATTTGAACACCTCCAGGGATGGTGACTCCTCCACCTCTCAGGGCAGCCCGTTCCACTGCCTGACTGAGGGAATCCTCTCTTGAACAAGTAAATCACCCTGTGGTCATGATGATTACATTAAGAATGGTCTCAACAAAGACAAGATCATCATGATCGACCTGCCTGATGAATCATCTCTGCCCACCTAGACAGAAACTGCCCGGAGGGTGTGGTGGACCATGGACAGAAAAGAGGGTTGGAGGCCTTTGTGCTGACCCAGGAAGACCCCTTAGAAGTCCACTTATGCATTGTTAGTGTGAGCCAGGTAGAGCTATGATGAACCAGGAACATAATAAAAGCCCTGGAATATACCAGCTTTCTGGGAGGAGGGAACATCACCTGGGACATCTCAGGCTTGGAGGCAGCAGCCCAGGAACTGCTACCCCCCCAGCTCACCTCCCCAAATGAAAGACCTTGAGGTAGTAATTATCTTTCCTGCTCTCTTTCTCCATTCTCTATCTCTCTCCCTTTTCTTTCTTTCTCTATTTTGTTTGCTCCACTCTCTCTCTCTTTAATGGTCTTCTCTTGATATATGCCCTTGTTTGTGCCTTTCACTCATGGAAATGTTCAAAAGAACCACATCTCCTACCCAACTTCTGGATCGAGACACTGACCACTCTTTCAGTAAAGAATTTTTTTCCCTAATACTCCCTGGTGCAACTTGAGTCCATTTCCTCTTGTCCTGTTGCTAGTTACTCGGGAGAAGTGACCAAACTCCACCTGACTACATCCTCTATTCCGGTAGTTGTTTAGGGCAACAAGGTTTCCTGTCCACCTCCTCTTCTCCAGACTAACCAACCTGATTTTTTTCAGCCACTCCTCGTAAGCCTCGTTCTCCAGGCCTATCACCAGCCTTGCTGCCCTTTTCAGGACACGCTCCAGTACTTCAATGTCCTTCTTGTAGTGAGAAGACAAAACTGAACAGAGCTTTCAAGGTGTGAACTCACCAATACAATGGCACAATTGCTTCCATATGCCTGCTGACCATATGTTCTGGAGCACTCCAAATTCCCTCCTTCTCCCACCCCCCACCCTGCGAGTTTGAATGGGGAGGAGAAGATGGCACAAAACCTGCTTTCCTTCCCCCCTGCCCCGCAGGCTTAAAGGGGGAAGAGCAGCAGGTGCC
>VWYK01113403.1:9230-26071 GCA_013399775.1 Semnornis frantzii | reverse complement strand
GGACGCTCCGTGACGAGCGCGAGGAGGGGAGGAAAAGGAGTCAGGCGGGGGAGCAAGCGCGCGCGCCGTTGCTGAGTGACTGAGAGAGCGGCAGCAAGGGCACGTGACGAGGCGGGCAAGTTCCACCAATCGCGGCGCGGCGTCTCCACCTGGCCCCGCCTTGCGTAACGAGAGGAGGCGTGACCTAGCGGGGCCGGAGGGGGAGGGGGACGTACTGCGCTCCCCGGCATGCACCGCGGCGGCCCCGCGCTGTGTGCTGGGGGGTGTAGTTCTGTAGCGCCGCTGCCGTGGTCTCGCACGTGGAGTGGACGGGAGCGAGCGCGCCCTGCAGGATAGGTGGGGGTGCCGTCGGCCTCAGGCCTTGGCCCAGCGCTGCGCGGGTCTGTTTGGTGGTTGCATCTCCATACTGAGTGTTGTGAAGTTCTGGGAAACGCCGAGGGCAGCGCGCGGGCGTTAGCAGTGGAGCGCATATGCTCCTCCATGGCCTCGTGCTTCTGGAGGGGCTTGGGTCCCCACAGTGAGTTACGGGGCCACCTTGGCCTTCGGGAAGCTCACTGGATCCCCTGCCTCTTTGGCAGCTGCAGTTTTGTCCCGCACAACCGCGCCATGCGGAGACCTCGCTGGCGTGGCTCACCTGCAATATCACCCTCAGGAGGCTCTGCAGCCAAGGGTGCACTGAGGGTCTGGTCCACATCTCTTTCTGCTGTGCGTCACCTGGGAAATGCTGCACAACAAGTATATCTATAGCAAGTCCAGATGTTTTTGTGTGCCCTAAGTCTCCAGCTCCCCTGTCATGCAAGCAAGCACAACCTGGAGAGCAAACCCAGTGTTTTGCAAACACACCTTTCATACAACATGTGCACATGGTGAGCTGAATGTGTCACTGCGGTGTGGTACCTACTGTAATGCAGAGCACAAATGGTCTCTGCCAGTCTCTGGTTTCAGGACAGTCAAATTGTCCCTGAACTACTGGAATTACTGTACATGCACCCCCGCAAGTCATTTGTGCAGCTGTGGTGGTAGTTGTGTATGCTGCAAAGAGATGCAGGACCTCCAAATCTATAGTAGCTTGAGCTCAACAGGTTGGGTCAAATACAGCACCTCAAAGTCCTGCCTGGTATTTCCAGCTAGAAAAGGGGATATGTGGGGGTCATATAAGACAGCTGTAAGCAATGGTAAGAAGTAATCTAATACTTTCCATAAGGGAGAGTATTACTGCTTTGGAAGAAAAGTGTCCAGAAAAAAAAGAAGCCTCCAAAATAACAAAAACATGTCACGCTAGCTCCATCTTAGACCACATCAGGTTCTCCATCAGACCCTTATAACTATTTAAGCTTTTCAGAGGCCTCTTTCTGAGTCTTTTCCTCTAATTGACAGCTCAGCTTTTTAATTGCCTTTCCTAAACTCCTATTTATATTGTTTAAATCAGTGTAACTTGTAAGTCATAGTTCTGGCAAAACAAGGCTTGCGGCCTGATGGAGATGAATAAAAACATACTTTTCTTCACTGTTCAACTGTGTGCCAAATGTTCTTATCTGGGGGATCAGTGTACCATTTCGATTCTTCTGTTTTCCAGGTAATTTCAGCTCCCAATGCACATTTCTCTATGCATTTCTCCAGCTTCTTTGGCTGGACATGCTGCACCATTATGCCTTGCAATGGAAGAGAAGAAAGATCCAGCAGCAGGAGAAGCCCAAATGGCACAACTGATGTGACCGATGTTGGTCAATGTGGCTAACGTCAGAGATGGCTTCTAAGCTCTGACACTTGCTATTTTGAAGAATAGTTTGATTTAGCAGTCTTGAAGAGAACTACTAAAGCAGACTCCATGCTGAGAACTCTGTTTTACCTGCCAGAGAGGGTGGCGATGGCTGCCAGCTGTATCTGTGGCTTACTCAGGCCTGGTAGGACATAACAGCAATGCTGACCTCATCCCTGCTAGGCAAGGATGTTGCAGTTATCCTCTGGAGGAGCTGCTCACCATTACTGTGAACAGAAGAGGTTTGTTAGCTCCATTCAGCGTGATCTGTGAAGTAAAAGGAAAACTTGCAAATAAAAAATGTGTCCAGATTCAATTCAATTTACCAATCCATAAATCTATACCAGCTCCCCTAGATAGGATTTATAGATACAACAGTGGTGATGACATTTCTTTCTCATTTCTTCCTATCCATGATGTAAGCTTCTGAGAGTTTTTACAGTGCATTTCATTAGTCTTAGTAGACACTCAGGAACTGAACACCTCTTAAACAAAGCTACATGGAAGGCCGATTAGTTTTGCTGCCTAAATAAAGCTTTGTGGTGTAAGTTTTGACTAGTTAATTAAACTTGCATCTGCTCAGAGAGAAAACATTTTGATACAGTTAAGCAAGTACTACTCTTTGGCACTGCAATTAACAGACACCACTAAAATATAAGGAATTAGTACTTTGCTACTTTGAAGACTGAATGAACCATGTGCTGTTCTTCCGTGGCTGTTCTTCCTCATCATGTGAGCTTCACATCAATATGTTCTTGTTGCTAAGACCTGCAAGATACATGTATCTCACATGAAGTAAGATACAGAGCCCTGGCTTTGAGCACAGTGATAGAATTTACTGGCCCTGAGCAGCTTCTGCACACTTGCATTTCACTCCCCCCCTGCCACTATGACTGCAGTGGTGCCAGTCTTCAGCTTCACTGCAGCCTTGGCTCAGATGTTCAGGCTGATGTCCTGGCTGGGCTGAAATAGGGGTCCTGGGTGATGGGAAAAAGTGAAGGAGAGGAAAAGAGGCTGGTTATGGCCAGTAAGGTCTGTGCTTTCAGAGCCCCAACAACATAAACTTCATAGCTTGAACTACAGAAAGATCATAGAATCATAGAATGGTAAGGTTGGAAGGAACCTCAAGGATCATCTAGTTCCAACCCCCTGCCAGAGGCAGGGACACCTCCCACTAGTACAGCTCACTCAAGGCCTCCTCCAACCTGGCCTTGAACACCTCCAGGGAGGGAACAGCCACAACCTCCCTGGGCAATGTGGGACAATAACAACTCTTCAAGCGTTGTATTGCTGAGCAGAGTTAAACTGTGACTCTTTCTGGGATAACCTGTTGCCCTCAGCAAAATAAAATTAACCCAGCAGGTGATCCTGCCATATATTTGGAAGTGCACATTACCAGCTCAGAAACAGACCTGCAGCTCGAGAGTCAGAGGTCACTCCCCTTGTGGAAACTGGTCATTTGTTCTTTCACAGTCAGTGATTTTGTCTCTATCCACCAGTCAACAGAGCTGCAAGAAAGCCAACACGTAAAAGAAATGGAAATAACCTGAGTCATGCTTTTGCTGGCAGCCCTTCCCAGAGGATTGAGGAGATTTAGGTACAGTGCTTTAAGACACTACCTGTTGTCAGTCCCACCCTGTTATTGGATGTTGGAAGGTGTGGCAGGAGAGGCAAATACAACATACATAGGCTCCTCAGTTTCTCTGTTCACAGCCATGAGCAGCTGAAGCCAAGACCTGTGTGGGTGGAGGAGGTGTGGATACCTCCCCAGCAGAGAAGCAGGGTAGCTGGCAAGGTGATACCATCTTAAACGACTGATACTGACTTGGCTACAAGACACTTGTCAAGAACAGTCTGTAAAATCACACAACTTGTAATCAACAGAAAGGTACAAGGATTGTTACTTAGGCATTAAATTAACCTAAACCACTCATGGGTCTTGTGTCTTTCTTGCCCATCTCAAAGTCAGCTGTCTAAGCATCTCTGATTTGGGCTGCATGACAGCTGTATTACCATTGGCATGGCAGACTGCAAGAAAGCTTTTTCCTACAAAATTTGCCACTGTATATGTTCTCTCTAACTCTCAGCAAATGTTAACTTGCTTTCTTGTGCCTAACTTAATGACAGCATGGCAGGCACTGGCTCAGACATGTGTATGCTCAGAGTCTCTGCTTAGATCATCTCCAGCTGTCCCAGCTGGATGTACAGTTTTCAGCACCCAGCTGAGCAGCATCTCATTGGGTGTTGCTCTCTGACAAAAAGGAACATGTAATGCCTAAAGTAAACCAATGCAAAATCCTCTACAAACAATGCCTTTTACACTCATTTTCCCTTAAGATAGGTGTATCATTTTGGTGAGACTCAGTTCTCTCCATCGCTGAAGTAAAATTTGTTTTCTTAGGAAAAAAGAAGTGTACAGTGTGGTCCTCCAGTTTCAAAGTATTAGGTTACGGGTGACTCTGACAGTTTGGGAGTTCCCTGCCCCCCCACACTTTAAAATGACCCAGACTAGAACTCAGCCAGCTGGAAGTTAAGAGATGAAGCTCTATTTACAGTTTAGCACAATATACAAGCAAATATATGCACTATATACAGGAATATTTACAGAAATATACAAGTTTAAGGTAATACAGAAACACAACTCCCCTCCCAGAAATCAGAGACCCCAGGAGGAGCTCCCAACCACCCTTCCACCTTCTCCCCACTCCCACACCTTACCCCAAGGTTTGCCTTATGCCTTACGAGGATAAGCCAGGAGGCACTAGAAGAAAAGCAGTTAGTGAAGTTATTCAGCAGAGAGGAGAAGCCAGAGCTAGACCGCGCTAGATGCTGTGCCCTGTGACTCCGACTGCCAGCTCGAGACACTCTCTTATCTTTTTGTTTTGGGTTCTTATTCCTAAACATCACAGCAAGCCTATGAGTGAAGTAGACATCACCAGTGTTTTCCTTCACAGCCTATAGTATGATTTTCTCTATTAAAATATTCCAATTAGCTCAAACCAGCACAGTGACACAAGGCTGTACTGTTGCCGCTTTGCTGCTTTCACTTCAGAGCTGGAGCTCTCCAGTCACCTACCTTTGATGCAGCTTACTTTGTGCCTGACTCCAGTCTGGTAAAAAAAGTGTTGCTCTTTTGGCAGAAAACTCCAGCCACAGGCTAGGAGGGTGCACACAGTGTCTAGAGTGGGGATATGAACTTCAGATTTGGCTCTCCAGTGTCCTTTCCCTGTCCTTCAACAGTGTCTCAAAAGACTGAGTAGTCTCAAACACCTCTCTGCAGCGGTGTACCATATCCTGGTACACATAGGCAGCACAGTCAGTGGCACTTTGGAAAAGAGGCAGCTCCACTGGGCTATCAGGAGATGTGTGAACTGGTACATGGCTCAGGAAAGTCAGGACAATCTTCAGTACATGGGTGCTAGGACCAGTCCCAGAGACCACCCTTGCTGCTGGGAGAATTTGCTTCTAGTGGCAGCACAAAGAGCTGGTAAAGAAGCTGGCACGAAGCTAGCTTTGGGAGTGAACAGCTCAGGGCTGGGGTTTGTAAATGCCTAATTTATCTGCACACCAGGAACAGAAGCACTGAGGAAACAGCCAAGTGCGGTGTTCTACCATTTCCAGAATCTGAGGCATCTTTTTAGTTAAAGAGGAACCATAAAACCTTCAGTTGCTCATAGGCCCTCTGTGCAGTCTGAGCCAAGTTGCTATCTCATCGTCTTTGTCCATACTTTGACCAGCAGGAGAATTATGGGAAGCTCCTCCTAGGACAGTGCACCACTTTTCCTTCTCTGATATTCTCTTAAGAAACCTCAGAATAAGTACACACCACTTTGTCATCTTCTGCTGTTTCCCACTGTCAGGTGACATGGGGTAGGGACATCATGGGCAAGTGTCTTCTGCCATGATACCCAAGCAATAAGAGCTTGGTTTAGTCATGATAATTGAGGTCAATCAAAAATCCAATCACTAAACAGGACCATAGTGATGATGCAGGTCCCAGATCATGTTAGGGTCCAGACCAGTAAGTTGTAGGGCCAGGTATAGGGTTAGCTGCAGTGTAGCTCAGAGACCAAGGAGGGTAGCCTCCCTTAAAAGCAGCTCCTCAGACAAGAGGAGTGAATCCTCACCAAGGCTCTTCACAGCTTATTCTCAAACAGCTCTTTGATTCAAGACCAGCCAGCTTGCACTGTCAAAGCAGACCCTGGGCCCAAACAGCCCAATCTCCAGGGGGAGGTGGATGTGCTCAGGGTACAGACACCCACCCGGAGATGAAGATAGCCTTTTCTACTGATTTCTGAGCTCCAGGCTGCTGCAGAACCAAAGGGATCATGGAGATTTGCAACATGGCCTGGACAGCTTTCACAAGTTAAAGGCAGGTGGTGATCAGGAGCAAGGCCATCCTGCTCAGAGTTTCAATACAAGCAAAGGTACTGAGATACTGTTTGCAGATCCTAGGCTTTGCCCTTAGGATGTAGGTTCTCAGGAGGCTGGGATAGGCTGGGCTATGCCACAAACAGCAAAACCTGATGGAGTTACTGCTTTTTTTCTGGTAGGTTCAGCTCTGGGCAGTCAGCTTCATAACCCAGAGCTTTTGGCACAGACAGCCCAGAGATACATCATTGAAGCCAGCCCCAGAGCCAAAACCGGCCAGGAAATCCTTGGCACAGACTAAGCTGTGCCTGAAGGAAACATCAAAATGATGCAGTTTATTGGAAAGGTCCCTGAGGACCTGGTGATGACTGTCTGCAGGATGGCCCTCTTAATTTATATTTCAAAGTGGATAATTTAATTGGCATAATTGGGAGTTTTCTTTCTTCTCTTCATTGTGGATTCACAGAATATGGTAGGGAGGGAATTGTGTCTGGGAGGTACATACAGCAGAAATAGTCTGCAACTGTGTAAATAATGTCATCCCATTTGGGAAACTCAAGGGGTAATAAAGACCTCCTTTAAACATGCTAGTCATAGGATATGAGGTACCACATTCCTCATCCTCTGGAGCAGGAGAGGTTTACTTCCATGTCATGGCAAAGAGGAGGGGAGAGTCAATGCTCCTGAGCAACACCTGACTGTTGCAAGCTCATATATTATAAATTAGGGGGCATGGTGCCTGTAGCCCTGTGCCAGGTTTATGATCATGCATGGCTTCCCACATGTCCCTTTTAGACTATCACCCATGGCAGTGCCAGGCTGTGCTGCCACCTCGAGGGGAACCTAGTCTTGATGCATCCCCTAGGTAAAAATTCTCCCTAAAGCCTTGTGCAAGCTCTGTGGTGAGGCAGAGTGCCACAGTGGGTGAGGAAAAGCCTGCATTTGGAGCCATGGGACTCAGATTCAGCTACTCAAAGCCTCCTGTACACCATCCTGCAACAGTCACAGGCTCAGGTGGTGGTTGCTGCTCTCCATCCTTGAGGACATGGTCACTGGGCTCATGGAGACAACTGACATCAGCCACAGTGCATATTTCAGCCTTGAGGATTGTAGGTGAGCTTGGGGCAATCCTCTGTGGTGAGACCTCATTACCATCACCTGCAGCAACATGATAGCACTGCACATTTCCGTGTGGTTACAGAGTGTACGTGAGACAAGACAATGTGGAGGTGGCTAGGCATGTTGGCCAGGCCTGGTATTGGTAAGGTTCAGCAGTGGACAGGCAGTTCTGCTGTCACAGTGGACTCCTGCTGGCTGGCAAGATGTGTGCCCTTGTCCTGTCCTCCCCAGAGGTATTGAAGATCCTGCAAGGCAGGCTGTATACCTGTCTCAGGGTCATGGTTGAACCATGAAACAGGGAAGACCTGGCTGGTCTCCCAGAGGCAATCCAGACAGAACATTTAAAATGTCTCTGGAGTATTGGTAGTCTGCTAGGTCAGGTCTCAGCTTGCAAACTCCCTTGTGCTGGCAACCTCAAGCAATGAGTATTTTGATGCCCATCAGACAACTCTTCATATTCCAGCAGCACACAGAAAGAAGATGGCTTTTCTTTTGGAGCTTCTGATTTGGTGGCACTGGAGGATCACTTCTGAAGTAACCTAACTACTGGTTTGGAGCACTGCACTTACAGTGACCTTCATCACCTCCAAATCATGATGTGAAGCCATACTGCCAGCTTGCTAAACACCATGGTGGTGTGAGATTGCTGTTTTGGACAGGTGTCAAGTGATATACATTAACTGACACATGTTAATGTCCATGGATGCATAGGGAAATGGTGCTTTGATCCACCATAGTCAGATGTGTTTAGCTAGCAGAGATGTGGATAGCCAGGATGCTACCATCTGTACTATGACAAGACTTTGGTAGCAGGGGGTTACTGGAGGGGCTTCTGTGAGAACCTAATGGAAGTTTCCCATGTGTCTCATGAAGCTGATGCTAGCCAAGGCCAAGCCTGTCAGAGATGATGATAAGGCCTCTGTGATAACATATTTAAGAAGCGGGAAAACAATAATGGGCAACAGCAGCCAGAGAGAGGAGTGGGAGTGAGCAAAACAGCTTTGCAGTCATCAAAGCCAGTGAAGAAGGAGAAGGATGGGGTGCCCCAGGTGCAGGTGGTGAAGACCATGGTGAGGCAGGCTGTCCACCTGTGTCCCATGGAGGTTAACAGAGAAGCAGATATCCACCTGCAGCCTTTGGAGTATCCCATCCAGGAGCAGGTGAATGCTTGGAGGAGGCTGTGACCTTATGGGATGTCCACACTGGAACAGGCTCCTCTCAGGACCTGTGGAGAGGAGCCTGCTCAGGACCAGATTTGTCGGCAGGACCTGTGATGCTGCAGGGACTCACACTGGAACAGTCCATTCCTGAAGGAATATACCCCCTGGAAAGGATCTACACTGGGTCAGTTCTTGAAGAGCTGCAGCACATGGAAACGACCCATATTGGAGAAATTTGTGTAGGACTGTGTGACTGTGTTCCGTGAGAGGGACACCACACTGGAGTGTGAAAAGGAAGGAGCAGCAGAGACAACGTGTGAGGAATGGACAACAACTCCCATTTCCTGTCCCCTTGCGCTACTGTGGGCTAGGATATGGAGAAATGGGGACCAAAGCTGAAGAGATGGTTGCTGGGAGCTGCACAACTTACATCTGCACTGCAGAACATAGGCATTTATTTTAACAGAAGTATCTCAGTGTGGAGTTGCAGTGACACCAAAGTATCTTTAGTGCTCACATTGTTAAAGGTGAGCAAGAGCCTTCACTTAGATTTGGTGTGATTCCACTAACTTAGATAAAGAACTTTTTGTATAAGCAAAGACAATTTAATGCAAATAATTATGAAAAAAAATACAAAGACTTACTGAAGTGGATCAGGGAGAGCTTCTGGTTCCTTCCCCTCCTCTTAGTCCCAGCAATGCAACATTCCTTTCTACTCCATGTGCATGTTGTGCAATCAGCATGTCCCCGTAGTCACCCAGAGCAGGGTGTCTCCATCCCTGGTTAATGCAGCTCTGATTGCAGCATCCTTAGAAAGGCAGATTTTCTTATCTTCTAATATCCAAGTATTAGCCTCCCCGGCATCACTTTGTTTGCCAGAGGTGATATAGCACAGCCTGAGATCGCTTCACTGCAGAGATTATGCAGAAGTAGAGACAGATTCCAGTAATTTCTTTTCTGCAAAACAAGTTTTCTACTCTGGTAGAAGTTTTATGTATTTATATATGTGTGTATGTATGTATATCTGTGTAATAGCTTGTCTTGGTGCAGAGATAAGAAAGTCACAGATGCAGTGCTATGTGAATCTGGAACAAGAGGCACTTCTCTTTGTGTGCCTGGATGGGAGAAAATTCAAATGTGTTCATTCTTCAGGTACCAACATACAGCAACTACTATACAGCTGACTACCACCATCTCCTGCTCATCTGAGGAGATGTTCTGCATATTTAAACCCTGCAAATAATTACACATTTTGCACTAGGCTGTTATGAACAGCATATAACATTCTTGTTTCAGTGAGTTCAATGTGTAAAAAGTCATCAAACCAGCAGGTCCTCGTGGTTATGCACTGAAGCTGACTTCACATGGTTATTGGCAGAAATGGCAATTTTATTTTAAAACCTCCTGCGATCTGATCTCAGGATCTATTTGGATCCTCAGTCCCCATGGCAATAGCTTCTCAAATCCTGAAAATAACAATGTGCACAGCTATTTTGACTAAATAAACCAGACACCACACACACATACTGCTAGGCATACAGGTGCACACTTGCAGGAAGAAGGTTTTGCTTCAATCATGAAAGTAAATATCTGCTTTCCAAGTGCACCTAGAGATCTGCTCTACTTGGCCAGATGTGTCAAGTGAAGGAGTGCTATTTTTATGTTATCACTTTCTAAAGCACACCTGCATTCATCCTTTTGAATGGCTTTCTAATGATACCTGACATGGTTCACATGCACTGGGAACCCATTAGATATCACTCTTCCCAGCAAAATACCACTGAAATGATGCCATGGAAGAAGAGAGGCAGGGAAATGGGCCCTAACCTTGTTTTGTATCTATTTATGTGTTTTCTGTTTGGACTGGAGCCGTTAAACAAAATGGGAAGCCTTGTTTTTAGTTGTTTTTAGTTAAGAACAGGAGTTTGTTCTCATCTTTAATGTTGCCTCAAGTATTTGGACATAATGTATGACAAAGGAAGAATCAAGTGTAAAGGCTGCTTCTTTGATCACAGCTCTCTGCCTTTCTGATGGACCTTGATTTAGTACTGTGAAGTGGCTCCAGCAGGGCTGTGCTTGAATGGACCTCTTGCTGCAGGTCCCATGGATTTCATCTCCTGATTGTGCAGTTCTGCATCACTCCTCGAGCTTGCCTCCTGTGTGATCCCAATGCAAGAGTGCCAAGGGCTGGAAGACCCTGGGTCCCACAGGAAAATGGGCATCATTTGCTGTCAGTACTCTGATACTGGCTGGTGCTCAGCTGCCTGCAGCCTCCCCCAGGTTATTGTGCAGAGGACGCTGAGACAGCTGAGCCTGCACAATGATTTATTCATTGAATCTGTAGCTGGTACCATGCTTGACTCCAGAATTTCTTTCTGGAAGAGCAACAGACCAGGTCTAGGAAGAGAGGTGGGAAAGGAAGCTGCTTCTCCCTCTGGTGGCCTTTATTTCTCAAGGGAGACTTCTGTAACAGGGCTTGCAGGTGCAGGGCTGTGAAAATAAGATTAATATGGATTCACAAGTGAAAACATTCACCCAGGGGCTTGAGAGAACACACAAGAAACAGTAAGGAGGCTGCAGACTTTCAGAGAGGAGGTTGTCGAGATCACACAAGTTGAGGCTCTTGAGGTTCTGCACTACACAGAACAAAACCAGGGCATGGCTGGAAATGGGAAACACTCCCAGTTAGAGCTGTGCAGCTCTAAATGGTCTCTTTTTACTACCACAATCAGCAAAGCAACCACTTGCTACCACTGCATCTCTCTAGCTGCAGACAAGCATGTTTAAATGCGAATGTCTTCAGCTCCTTGCTTGGCTCTTGCAGACTGGCAGGCACAAGGGCACCCTGATGCACCCCCATGACACTTGGCTGAGGTGACAGGGGTCCCATGGCTCACTGGCCAGGATGGGGCAATGCCAGGGACCATGCTGGACTTGATGGATCCCTTCTGGAGGAGACTGGAGTCATCACCTTTGAGCTTATCATGGAGCATCTGGCTGTAGCCCAGAGGCACTGCTGCAGCCAATTACTGTTCCTGTCGCTGTCAAGGACATCCAATATCCAACTGGTGAAGGGGACTCACCAATTGCAGTTTTCCAGCAGCAGGCATTGAGCTAAGCTAAGCTGAATTTGTCTTCAGGGTAAGCCTTGCAGGAATTTTTAAGCTTTTGCCAGAAGTGCAAGAAAAAGGCAAAAGTAAGGGGTGAAGCAAGGGAAGAAAAAAGGCAAGGAAAGGCAAAAGGAAACATAAGCAGAGGCAAGAAAAGGCAGGAAAATAACGGGGGGTAGAGAGAGGGGAGGGTACACAAGAGAGGAGAGCAGAGAAAGCAGGGGGAGGACAAAAGAAAATGAGAACTATAGTTCCTGCTTCTCTGCTTGTCTCAAGCTGCAGTAGATTTAAAGTGCAACCTCAAACAGCATGTTAGCAATGCTGTATCTGAGCCAAAGCATGACAATGACAACATAACATGAATAAAAAATGTGAGTGTGGAATAACTGAGAGGGAGGGAGCTTTTTATATGCATTTATTTGCAGATAGATTTACAAAGATTCAACACAGTTGATGTAAAACCTGACTGAGTTGAATTGGGTGTCAGCCCAGTGTGGCTACTAAAATTCAGCTGAATGGGTATTTTATCCTAATTTATTTAGGTGAGTAGAGGGATGTTGCCTCTTGAGCATCCTTTTGGGTAGCATTACTCTCCTGCCAGCCCAAACAAGAGCACTGGGTCTGCCCCCTGAGGGACACTGTCATGAGCCTGTATGGGTAGTTGGCGGGCTGGTGGTGGATCATGTCAGAGAACTAATCCAGGAGGAAAAGAGAAAAAGCAATAAAGAGTTTTTTGTTGTCTGGGTTGGGGTTTTGGTTTTTTGGGGTTTAGTTTTGTTTTGTTCTTTTCTTTTTTTTTTTTTTGTTTGTTTGGGTTTTTTTTTGGGGGGGGGGTTGTTTGGTTTTGATTTTTCTTTTTCCCCCAAGCTGTTTTTCATACCCTTGGCCAGTTACTAAGCAAGAGACCACTAAGACCTCCCAGAAACTCTCCAACAAACCTGGAGCAACTTAACTATATTTCCCATGCTGCCAAGGTAAATACAACCATGGAGGAAAAACAACAGTGATAAGCCTCCAAACCCTGTGAGATTTCTTCATCCACTTTGTAGTTGCCCCATGTCCCCTGTCCTTGCTTCCACNCCTGAGGATCCTAAACTCTACCATTTCATGGTCACTGCAGCCAAGGCAACCCTTCAGGTTTACTTCACTCACCAGCCCCTCCTTGTTGGTGAGGACTAGGTCCAGCATAGCACCTTTTCATGTGAGTTCCTCTACCACTTGCAGGAGGAAGCTGTCATCAATGCTTTCCAGGAACCTCTTAAATTGCTGATGCTCTGGCATTGGACTATCAGTTTAAAAGGAATTGGGCTTCCTTGCGTTTGAAGAGATAAGAATGCTCCAGGCTACAAAAAGTAACTGTGCCTTTTAATTTAAGCTTACAATCATGACAGCAGTGCAGGGGGTCTCTCTGCTCCAAATGTGCTCAATCTACATTGACTGGTGACTGTTGTATCAGAAACCTCATAGGTCAATGTGAGGAAAGTGCCAGAATAAACATATTTGCTCAGAAGACTGAGGTACATTTAGATATAAATACCTGGTCCTCTAACCATCAGTTTGGAGTTTTGTCTGGAGTCTGGCTAGGTGGTGGTGGTGGTTTGCTAATAATTAACAGTTGGATTTTTCAGTAGTGTCAAGCACTGTAAAGGGTTAACCCTCCTGGGGAGGTGGGTCTAAGCCTGACCCCAAGTGTAGTGGTTAGTCTACTCCCACTTCCTGTCTAGCCCCCTATAAAAACACAGGAACTTGCTGTTGCTTGCTCTCTTTGCCTGCCTGAGAGCACCACCCTTATTCCTGCTTTACCATGTGGCCATCCCACCACATGGTTGACAGCCCCTTCCTGAAATCTGCCTCCATCCATTGGCATCAATCTGCTTGTATATGTTTTTTCTCTTGTTTTCCTTCCCTCTTTGTAACTCCACTACCTTAAATACCTTTTATTTATTGTTAAAGTTTTTCTTTTAACTTCCAAATCAAAGCAAGACTATTCTTGGGGTATTTTTACCCCTTTCCTCTCTACATCTAATTATTTTCTTTCCAAAAGGGGAGAGAGGGGAAGTCATCCTATTATTGTATTGATTCTGCTAGCTATATTTTGAGTTTCTGGGAAGTTTAAACTAGAACCAGTACAAGCACTGAGAATATACACTGGGGTCTTGAACCCAGAGGGGAAATCATTGCAGATTATGTGAGGAGGGAGGAAGGCCACTCACTAGTCATCTTCCCTTTACATTTAACTTTTGCATGTAACAGTTAAGGCAGAAATGGCAAGATTTCTGTGGAGATCATTAGAAACCCATAGTGGTATGGAGAGAGTGAAATATGAAGGGCTTTTGTAAATCTAGTAGAAATGCAATTCAGGGAGAAGAATGCAGCTATTAAAACTTCATGTCTCAGATATATTTGACCAATATACACATGTTATTTGGAGCTGTGGTTTTTGGAAGTTACTTATAGCATTGAAATAGTAATAAATCCCTCACAGAGAGCATTATTTAGCATCCGCATTTTAGTTTCTTCCCCAAAAGGATGCTAAGATGTGAAACAATGAATTAGAGGATGGGGATCTTTCATCAGCTCTCCTTAATTGCTGCCTAGGATGTATTTCTGGCAGATCAGCAGATCTGCCAGTTCTCTACAAAGACCAGGCAGAGTGATGAAAGATGCCATAATGATGGCCATGGGAAATGCCAGCAGCAAGCTGTATAGCTGTCACAGGGGTAGGTCTGACCCAGTCTGTTACAACACCGACCCCTCAAGGTGCTGGCACTGCCCATGGTTCAAGGAAATGGAATTTAAGCCAACCTGTTAGAAGCTAAGAAAGGGGAAAGGACTGAGAACATATGCTGATGATGATTCAGGGGCCAAGAGTCAGACCAATTCAGGCCTAAATTGGCTGTCACCTTTCCTCTCCTATCTACCTTTCAAAATAATGGGTAATGCTGTTTCACAGAACCAGAGAATCTCAGAATCATAGGGGTTGGAAGGGACCTCTGGACATCATCTAGTCCAACACCCCACACCAGAGCAGGTTCACCGAGAGCAGGTTGCACAGGATGGCATCCAGGCAGGTTTTCAGTAATTCCAAAGATGGAGACTCCACAACCTCTCTTGGCAGTCTCTTCCAGTGCTCCACAACTCTCAATATAAAGAAGTTCTTCCTCAGGTTTAGATGGAACCTCCTGTGTTTAAGTTTCTGCCCATTAGCTCTTGTCCTGCTGCTGGGCACCACTGGAAAAAAACTGTCCCCATCCTCCTGACACCCACACTTTAAGCATTGATAAGATTCCCCCTCAGTCTTCTCTAAGCTAAAAAGCCCCAAATCCCCCAGCGTTTCTTCATAAGACAGATCATAGAATGATAGAATGGTAAGGTTGGAAGGAACCTCAAGGATCATCTAGCTCCAACCCCCTGCCATAGGCAGGGACACCTCCCACTAGTACAGGTCACTCAAGGCCTCCTCCAACCTGGCCTTCAACACCTCCAGGGAGGGAGCAGCCACAACCTCCCTGGGCAACCTGTGCCAGTGTCTCACCACCCTCACTGCAAACAACTTCCTCCTAACATCCAGTCTAAATCTCCCCTCTGCCACTTTAAACCCATTGCCCCTTGTCCTGTCATTGCAAGACCTTGTCAGTAGTCCCTCCCCGGCCTTCCTGTAGGCCCCCTTCAGATACTGGAAGGCTACTCTAAGGTCTCCTGGAAGCCTTCTCTTCTCCAGGCTGCAGAGCCCCAACTCTTGTAGCCTGTCCTCATAGCAGTGCTGCTGCAGCCCTCTGATCATCTTTGCAGCCCTCCTCTGGACTTGCTCCAACACTTCCATGTCTTTTCCTGTGCTGGGGGCTCCAGAACTGCACACAGTACTCCAGGTGGGGTCTGATGAGAGCAGAGTAAAGGGGCAGAATCCCCTCCCTTGCCCTGCTGCCCACACTGCTCTTGATGCAGCCCAGCACTCAGTTGCTGTCTGGGCTGCATGCACACTGCAGGCTCATGAGCTTTTCATCAAGAAGCTCTAGGCCCTCAATCATCTCTGTAGCTCTTTGTTACATCCTCTCAGGCAGTTCCCAGTCCTCGTACTGGGGAGCCCAGAACTGGACATAGTACTCCAGATGAAGCCTCACCAGTACAGAGTTGATGGGGATGGCACCTCATTTGACCTGCTTGCCACACTTTTCTTGATGCATCCCAGAATACCATTGGCTGCCTTGCAGACATTGCTGGCTCGTGGTCATCCTATTGCCCACTGGGACTCTGAGGTCTTTTTCCACAGAGCTGCCTTCCAGCAGGTCATCCCCCAACTTGTACATGAGGCTATTCCTCCCTAGGTACAGTGCCCTACGCTCATTCTTGTTGAACTTCATAAGGTTAATCCCTGCCAGTTTTGTGTCATCAGCAAACTTGCTGTGGTTACACTCTGTTCCTCCACCCAAATGAAACCCTTCCCAAATGCTGCCCTGTGAGCTTTAACTGAAGCTTGTTTACAAAGGCACAGCATCTGCTCTGCTCCACAGTCTGCCCTGCATTCAGTGGCACCAAGGACCTTCTCTGTCACCTGCACCCTTGTCTGTGGTATTTCACTTGTGGTGAAGCTAACACCTACAGATCTCTTCTTGACCAGTAGGGAGCCAACAGGCTTGAGCAAAGGGCCTAATAAAGTCTCAAGTAATTAATTTTCCAAGCATCATCTTTTGTCATTATATTTACAGACACAAATCTTGTAAAGTGCCTTGGGGTCTGGTTTTCTTGCACTTAGGGTTCTTCATGGTGAGTTTGGTTGGCACAGGTTATTTTTGGACCACTCTAATAAGCCCCCATACCACATTTCCCAGAAACACAAGACTGGCTTTCTCCCTACAGAACTGTTGTCTCTTTTGCCTTCCCTTCCTTTTGCCAACCTGTCCTTGAAATTATGGGGTTACATGTATGAGACATATGCCATATGTGTATGGCATTGTGACGGTTTGGGAGTTCCCCGCCCCCCCACACTTTAAAATGACCCAGGCTAGACTCTCAGCCGGCTGGAAGTTAAGAGATGAAGCTATATTTACAGCTTAGCACAATATACAAGCAAATAAATACAGTATATACAGGAATATTTACAGAAATATACAAGTTTAAGGTAATACAGACACACAACTCCCCTCCCAGAAATCAGAGACCCCAGGAGGGGCTCCCAACCACCCTTCCACCTTCTCCCCACTCCCACACCTTACCCCAAGGTTTGGCTTATGCGCAAGGAGGATCGGCTGGGGAGGATTAGAAGAAAAGTGGTTAGTGAAGTTATTCAACAGAGAGGAGAAGCCAGAGCTGCTAGCCCAAGAC